>JAQIXU010002952.1:0-10358 GCA_034701245.1 Strigamia transsilvanica
GGCCCCTAAAAATCGAAGAGGGGGCCCAATAATATTTTTGCATGGGGGCCCAAAATTTGAAGCTACGCCTCTGGAGACAACTCTCTTTTCCTAACGCGGCGTGGAAATGACTTCCGGTCACGGACGCGCTGCGTACTTCCGGTCACGGACGCGCTGCGTACTTCCGGTCACGGACGTGCTACGTTCTGCCTTGGCTTTACCGTTTGCAGCGCCATCTGTTGCCAGACGGTTACGCGGGGGCCTGTTGATGTTGGCCAGTGCCATCTGGGGCGCAGATGGTTATTATTCAATATCTATTCTACATGTTTGTGTTATTTGGGTTGCGCGTATTGTTAATACTTTGTCGTTCTCTGATTAAGGTCTCTTTGGCTTGTTTGCGTCGTTCCTCGATGTCGTTTTTGCCGCCAAAGCCGACGCGGACTACGACGTGAGTGTTTTTGTTGGTGGACATGTAGCGGTACCACGACAGAAGGCCGATGATGGTGAGGAAGAATAGGTTGGTTCCGATGCCGACGAAAGCCGAACTGATGGGCCAGTGGAACATGAGGTATCTGTTGGTTTTGGAGAATTTTAGACTTTTTTTTGCGTTTAGTTCTTGATTTTTTAGAATTATCTTTTGGGGGTGTTTACCTTATTCCTGAGAAATGAGCAAAAATTCTGAGAGTTGCAGAGTAGAATTGTATTTTTTGGTTCTGGATTCTTAGGCTGGCTTCGGTTGAAGGGCGCATCTGGAAATACAATAAATTCAGCCTAAGTGTCATTCTATTGGATTGGATTGAATTGAATTTTAGACTAAAAAAAAATTTAATTTTAGACCAAAAAAATTTAATTTTAGACTAAAAAAATTGAATAAGAGTCTGAATAATTGAATTTTAGACTAAAAAAATTGAATAAGAGTCTGAATAATTGAATTTTTGCCGGGAAAATTAAATTTTTCCCTGAAAAATTGAATTTTTGCTTGAAAATTTGAATTTTTGCTTGAAAAATTGAATTTTTCGCTGAAAAATTGAATTTTTCGCTGAAAAATTGAATTTTTCGCTGAAAAATTAAACTTTATCCAAAAAATTGAATTTTATCCAAAGAATTGAATTTTATCCTAAAAATTTGAAGTTTTCCACAAAAATTGAGGTTTTTCCTAGAAAAATTAACAATTTTTCCTAAAAAATCTAAATTACTAAATTATTAAAATCCATTCTTACTGGATCTTCCTCGTAATAATCGAATAGTTCAATGCTAATAAATTGTTTTTCTTCTGCAGATCCTGCAAGCAATAAAGGTGCAAAAAACACCGTGCTTATAGTATGGAAAAGCGTCGATTTGAAATGCAGCATCGCCTACAAATCAAAAAACAAATTTTAATCCAAAAAAAAAAGAAAAAAAATTCTATTTCTCAATACCGCCCGGGACGACGACTGCACGATCTCACCACCCCGTGACCTAAAATCAATTCGAACCATAAACATTCCTTAAAAAAACACAACAAAATAAATAAACAAACAAAACAAAAAATAACAATTTATACCTAATTCCCTATTAGTTGGAGATTCTGGCATTTCCAAATCCAAATAAACTTTATATCGCTGTCCTCGTATTAAAAACTATTTTTTTTTTAAATCGAAAGGAAATTAAAAAGAAATCAAAACAAATGTGAAAAAAGTCAAAATAAGGTCAAAGCAAATGAAAATAGATCAAAATAAAGCAAAATAAATCAAAATAAACCAAATAAAATCAAAATAGTGCAAAAATAAATCAAAATAAACCAAATAAAATCAAAATAAAGCAAAATAATGCAAACTAAAGCAAAATAATGCAATGAATTAAAAATAAAAAAATATATCAAAATTCAAAAAATAATATCAAAAATCAAAAAATGAAATCAAAAATCAAAAAGTATATAAAAAATGAAATCAAAAATCAAAAATGAATTAAAAATAAAAAAATATATCAAAATTCAAAAAATAATATCAAAAATCAAAAAATGAAATCAAAAATCAAAAAGTATATAAAAAATGAAATCAAAAATCAAAAAGTATATAAAAAATGAAATCAAAAATCAAAAAGTATATAAAAATATATAAAAAATCATAAAATATATCAAAAACATCAAAAACCAAAAAATATACCAAAAATCAAATAAATAAATCAAAAATCAAAAAATAATATCAAAAACATATCAAAACCATCAAAAAAATAACAGAAATAAACATTCTGGAACATCTCCAGCAATTTCCATACCAAAGTCCACTCTCAAAACACTAAAACACGACCTAAATTACCCAAAAATCTAATCAAATTCAAAAATAAAATAATCATTTCCTCTATCTTTTTCTTTACTTGCTCGTATCCTTTCCTCATTAAAGTCACATTGGCGATTGGGTAACTGCTCGGGCCCGTCCCATGCTCACTAGTCCTGCAATAAATCAATTAAAAATCAATAAAAAGTCAAAAAAGTCCACCAAAATTCACTAAAATTCACCAAAATTCACTAAAATTCACCAAAATTCACCAAAATCCAATCAAATCATCAAAACTTACTCGAATTCAAAGTGGACCGGTTTCACGTGCGACACGGACGGCATGTATGCATAATAGAAACACGCATACATGAACACGGAAAGCCATAAGATCGCGCTCGATGTCAAAAAGAAAATGGCGAATTTGTAAACAACATCGCGCAACTGACCGCACAGTTTGATGACAGTTTCTTGCACCGAGTGAAATAAGGTGCCGAGCAAAAACGACATAATAATTAATTATCCTAATGCAGTCATCGCAACTCTTTTTTCATGTCGATGAGTTGATGTAAGCGTGGTTATCTCGGGTGATAAAAGAAGTATCAGTGTCAGGCATAATGTTGTTTGGATAGCGGCTGAACGATGCCGAGCGGTGCTGTTAGGTGCCGCTAGATGGCATGTAGTTTTGGATTTTGTAGCTAATGCAGTTTGGTCCCTGCTCAACTTGGATTTTTTAAAATTATTTTGGACAGAAGATATAATTATTTATGCATAAGTATGCAATTTTGTGCTGAGATATACAATTTTTGCCAGAAAAATGCAAATTTTGGCTAAAACTGCAAATTTTATGCTAAAACTGCAAATTTTATGCTAAAACTGCAAATTTTATGCTAAAACTGCAAATTTTATGCTAAAACTGCACATTTTAGGCTAAGTCCTGATCACAGTTGCAGGGGCGTAGCTACCATACTGCAGGCCCATGCGGTGCATGGGGGGCCCCTTAGTTTTGGGAGCCCTTCAATTTCCAAAAAAAAAATAAAACATTTTCGAAAATTATTTTTGGGAAATTTTTTTGTGGTAATTTTGGAGCCACAAAGGCGTATTTATGGTCTGGGGCCCATTTCGCAGCCTTTTTTGGGACCCCAAAGGCGTATTTACAGTCTAGGGCCCTTTGCGCAGCCTTTTTTGGACCCAAATCTTAAAAAATATAAAGAAAAAAAAAATTTAGTTTATTTTATTTTGTATTTTGTTGGAATTTTTGGGCCCCTAAAAATCGAAGAGGGGGCCCAATAATATTTTTGCATGGGGGCCCAAAATTTGACGCTATGCCTCTGCACGGATGCTGACGATGATGACGAGTGCGTTACAATACCCACCTCACTGTGTCCATGTATAACGCAAAACACATGCGATGTGACCGGACACTGGTCAGCACTGCATCGGAACCCGCCCTAGAGCAGCTCTACACCGCCAGGTGGAACTGCACACCGGAAAAGGTCTTCGGACCTCTTGCAGGGCGGAACCGGAAGTGAAGGGCCGTGCGCTTGACCAAGGGGCCCCGGTTCTGTCTGAACAAGCAAGCCGCATGGTCACGAGACCAAGCAACTGGCACACGTGATGAGAAACTTCATTTTTGCTGCACTATAACTGAAAGAATTTTTCAGGATTGTACTTCTCATTTGGATTCCATTTTTATAGTTTATTGAACAACCAATAGGGGGCGTTAGCTGAGTGCAGTGCAGTACTGTGCAGCAGTGAGCCAATGGGAGAGTTTAATTTATGCAATCGCTATATGCTGTGTGTGTGGAAACAAAAAGAGGAAAGAAAATATTTAAAAATTAGATATTCAATTTATTTAAAATCAAATTCCCCGTAAAATAAAAACAACGGATTTTTTTCTTATTTTTTAATTTAACCCTAGTGGCAAATTGTTGCAAATTGCTCGTGCTGCGGCGCTGTTGTGCTGATCACGCGATCCCGTTGCTAAAGAAAAAATAGAAAATAGATTTCCAGTATGGATGCTTTCGGAAAAATCTGTTAAAATTAAAGAAAAAAAAGATGAAGGAACATTCTGCTTTTAAGAAATATCTTCAGCCAATGGTGCAGGACTACAAGACGGAATTAGTGCCTGGAATTGTCATCGAATCAGTCAAGATGTTGATGGCACTCTTTGTCTTTTATTTATTTCTGAAGTTAGGGTTTGGGGCGTTTTCAATCACTACAAATTACATATTTTTTTTTGTTTAGATCCCAAGGAATGTGAATTCGGTGACACTACCACGAGGTTCCGGTTTCGATTTCAAAATTGTGGATTGGGACTGAAGATGACCAAAAACTGATTTAAATGAATCATTGCCAATCAGTTTAAATACTTGTAAACTGCATGTGTTGTTAAAATGTACACCATGTTAGATGTTGGCAAATTGCCTAAAATAATGCAAATACTGGAAATCACTAAAATTGAAAAAAATTAAGGAGATTTAAATGGATTAATAAAAATTGCAAAACTTAAAAAAAAATTCAGCTTAGCTTATTTCTCCTTAACAAAACAAAATACCTTTCCAAAAGGGGTCACTACTTCTACTGTGAGATATGAATAAACACTCGTTGAGAGACAAATAATCAGACTTTGACGCAATAACTTAATCAAAACATATATACCGTAAAGCTCCGAATAGTGACCCGGGCTTCTATTTTTTTTTTTAACTTGACCCCCCCCCGGGTTAGTAAACGGACCGTGCTTCTATTTGGCGGATTTCATTCCGTCACAAATGTTTTTCAGTCAATCAAACTGTAGCTTTATTTAAAGGCTTGTGGACTCTTCCAAATGATTACAATGTAGTAACAGTTGTTTTCCATTTTTAGAAAAAGGAAAAGATCATGTTTCGCAGGAAACCCTGTATATTAATTTAAAATGATAAAAAGGCCGGTTTATATTATGACCGGTTTCCAGTCATTGACAATACAGTGGAACCTCGCATAACGAGCACCTCGCACAACAAGTAATTCGCATAACAAGCGATAAAAATTTTTAAAAAATGACTCGCTTAACAAGCTATGTTTTGCATAGCGAGTGCCGTTCTCCCCCTATTTTGCTTAACGAGTGTTTCACATAAGAGCAACACTCTGGAACGAATTATGCTCGTTATGCGAGGTTCCACTGTACTTTCAAAATGGCCCAAGTTGCCAATTTTATTAAGCATTAGTCTAGGGGCCAGTGTTCCCAAGTGTTTTCCCACGCCTGGGCTGCCAAGCCCAAGATCAACCACTGACCACATGGCCTAAGAACTACAGTATAGGATAGATCTAGCTATTTCCGTACCTTTGTCGTGAGACTGACAACGGATCAAAGAATCTTGATAGTACCAGCAGTTGAACACAAAATGCAATTCTTTTATTTTAAAATGAAATATTTTACAGATTGAAACACAGTATCCATATTATCCTCAGTTGGCTTCACCCGTTGAAAATGGTTCCTCCAATACATGTTGTACTGTGCATCCTTGCACGTGTACGTGTCCCCATTGCTTCCAAAATTCACCATTGGCACATTCTCATTGCCGGACGAGCAGGGCCCGGCCGCAACAGTCAAACAACTGCACTCTCCCTTAGTGTTGCACAACCGTCCCTTTAAACACTTGACCTTCAAAACATAACACTTCAACGCCTCCATAGCGACACTAAGCTCGACCCCGACTTGCTGAAAACCCTCTACCTCCTTCCGATCCACGTTCTTCTTCACGTGCCATCTATGTATCAAATTCTGCTCCAAATCCCACACGGAACCCCGAAGAACCAGCACTTCCGCCCACTCAACATTCACCATGAACGTGAGTCGCGTCAAAACAACGTACCGCGAAAACACAACGTACAGGACGTCCTTTTGTCTCGCCACCTCGAGGTGTTTGTCGTTCCCGAAGAGGTTCACCCAATCGGAGTTCACCATGAACCGTTCCCGGGCCAGCACATTGACTATCCAAGGGTCCTTCAAGGAAAACGACTTGTCCCTCTTGTATTTGAGGAAACAATCTCGCTCTTCGGTCGTCAACAACCCGCTCCAAAGTGGACCTTCGTACAACTCCTTGCTGGACATCGCCAGGAAGCGAATCTTGTAGAAAAGCCGGTCCAAGACGCTGCGCATGTTTTGGGTGCTTGTTGGCAATTGGCGCTTGCAACACTCGAAGTGAGCCCAGAGTGTGACGGCTTTGAAGACGTCGACTTCTTCGATGTTGAGCGAATCCCTGTCGAGGATTTCTTCGATGATCCACGACTCGGCGTTGACGAAGTCTTTGTTCTTGAGGATCTTTTCCACGTTCTCGTCTAAGTGAAACAGACATTTGTGCAAAAGTTTGGTCTTCCCGGGTCCTCTTATTGACCTTGTGAGTGGATATATGGAGAGGAAAGAGTCGTTGTTTAGGTTAGTCGTTAGGTGGTCCACGCAT
Source organism: Strigamia transsilvanica (assembly GCA_034701245.1). Classification (NCBI taxonomy): domain Eukaryota; kingdom Metazoa; phylum Arthropoda; class Chilopoda; order Geophilomorpha; family Linotaeniidae; genus Strigamia; species Strigamia transsilvanica. The sequence goes on from JAQIXU010002952.1 coordinate 6,677, forward strand.
TTGTCTATTAGTGGATTGACTTCGTATTTTTGGGCGAGTTGTAAGAGCTGGCTGATTTCTTCGTTGGACGTCATGTCTATTTCTTCTTCGTAGATGAACCTGTGGGATTGAATGGCGGTTGAATAAGGATCGTTCGAGTTGTTGGTTGTACGTTAATTACTTGAGGAAGTCTTTGAAAACGTTTGGTTTCACATTGTGGACTATTACTTCTTTGTTGTTTTCTTCTTTTGTGAAAAGTTGGTTGAAAATGGCGCTGGTCAGTCGCAGTATTATTTTGTGTGCAGGAAATTGCAATTGTTGCTCGTTTTCATCCACCAAACTGAAAGTTACATCGCTTTTGGTCTCTTTTAGCAGTCGTTTTTTTAGATTACTCATTTTCGTGTCCTGCGCTAGAATTAATTTAGTCTTATAATACAGCACCGCGCGGCTACTAGCCAACAAACGGTTTAGTGTCACATATAGTGCGTCACTTCCGTCCCGGGATAGGAAGTCGCGCCATTGAATCGTTTATTAATTTCCGACACACAAACACCGCGATCTTATTTCGAAAAGTTCAAATTTCAAACGTATATTTTATTGCTAAAACAAAACTAAATTGTAAATAAATGAATCATGTATCAACGGAATTAAAATTTGCACAAGCGCCAATATACCTTGGCGCCGCCCTGACCATGTTAGATGTTACCAAATTGCCTAAACTAATGCAAATACTGGAAATCACTAAAATTGAAAACAATTAAGGAGACTTGAATGGATTAATAAATATTGCCAAACTTAAAAAAAATATTTAGCTCAGCTTATTTCTCCATAAAAATTAAATTAATATTCGTCATGTTTAGCCCTGATTATCATAGCACCAGATGGCGCTCAGTTTAAAACATAGTGATGGGATTGTTTCTATATTTTAAACTCGTCTTTCCCGAAATGTGAACCCCGTATCACAATCATCACAATGGTGGAACGTTACGTTGGTGTCGGTCGCATTCTGCCGCCCTCGATGAACATTTTTGCATTAATTTGCTTAGTTTGTTTCACTTTTCTTCACTTAAAATGCGAGTATTTTTGTTCAACCAATAATCTTGTTTTCTCCTGGCTGTGTTTTGGTAAAAAAATGTACGAAATTTCCATCCTTCAGTCATGTTGACTGCTGAATGACGTTTTATCGTAAGTTGTGCGAACTAAATTATATATTCTTTAAAAGTTGCTTATTTTAAATTGTTTGTTCTATCAGCAGGTGTAAATTCTAACTCTCCACCGCCCAGTGGTCACCCGTGGCTAAACTGATGACTCGTCATAGTCTCAGTCACGAAAGCTCGTTAGTAATGTACTTGTAGGCTAGTTAGTCCTATATTTTTCTACTATTTAATCAATAACTACGCGACGTAATACTATAATTTGCCGCCGAGTGTTTTTTTAAACGAATAATCTTGTTTTCTCAATGTGTATTTTTCCACTAATTTACTGAAGTTTTTTTTCACTTTTCTTCGCTGAAAATGCGAGTATTTTTTTTTTTAAAACCAGAAATCCTTCAGTTATGTTGACTGTTGAATGAAATTTTACAGCAAATTTGTCTAAACTGAATTATATATTCGTTAACAGTTGTTTATTTAAAATTGTTTGTTTTATTAGGGGGTGTAAAATCCAACTCTCTACCTCCACGTGGTCACCCCTGGATAAACTGATGACTTGTTTGTCTCAGTGAAACCAGAAGAGAGCTCTGGTCAATTCTTCTGTACCTAATATCCCAATTTCTTCATATTATTTCCATATTCTTTGTTTTGTTACTCCAAATGAAATGTTGCTTAGAAATGTGGAATTAAAATTTCCCATTGAGTATTGTAAGACTGCATTCCAAACATGTCTGCAGCATTTACTTGTCTTTGTATTGTAAGCCCACATTCCTCAAATGAGTGTGGCATTTACAAGATGGTATTGTAAGACTGCATTCCCGCATGAATGTAGCATTTGAAATTTCTGGAAGCACAATTTGGTTGGTACAGAAATTGGACATCGGTTCTTTTTCTTTTGTGTACGGCTCCTTTTATTACTAAGGGCTTTTGTTAATTTTCCCTTTAGATTAATGATCCGTCCAAGTCGGTTAGACATTCTGCCCACTATACGTATGAAAATTTCCTTTATCGTTAATACTGATTTGATTCAGTTTATTAATTATTATCTATTTCCCTGTATTTGGTTTTCTTATGAGGTATGATTGTTTCACGTTTCCGTAATCGGTTTCAAGGAGTAGCTCGTCCCAAAACTGTAAGAATCAGTTTAATGCTTCATAAGCGCATCGTTACTTGTATTGGGATTTATTCATTAAGTAGATTCCTATTACTAATTGATCTCGCGAGCCGCAATTGTTTAAATAACCTTTAAACTGATTCCATTATCCATGTCAATTCTTGACAGCGACGGTGATCTTTTATTTGGATCGATTGAACTTTCGTCCCCTTTTGTCTATATTTTTCGACCATTTTGGTCAGTTTTTCTGCATTTTTTGGCCAAAGACAATAGGCGCGTTCAATCTTAAGTTTATAAACGGATTATTCCGTTTAGTTTGTTCAATTACAAGGATTCGGGTCTCCTCCACTTTAGACACAACCCAAAGACGGGGATCAAACAGCGTCGTAAATTTATTTAGCTTACTCTGTTTAACCAACACCCTTTTCCCCACAACCAAACTATGCGGCACCACCCTTCGCCGCACATCTGCATTCTTCTTCATTTTATCCTTTCCCAACAAATCCCGCTCTCTCAACCCCACGTCATCCACCTCCCCCCACACCGCAGGAAGACGTGTCCGAATGTCCCTTCCACACAACAGCTCCGCAGGGGTTCGTCCCGTTGTGGAATGAGGCGTGGCACGGTAATTCAGTAGGAACTTCCCCATCTCCCGTCTCCAATTCTTCTCCTCCAACACCGCTTAAAACGTTTGGCTTCTCCATTGGCCTCCGGCCACAGCGGTGTCACCTTATGATGATGTACTACAAACTGGTATCTCGTTTTAAGCGCGTATGGCTTAAGTGCGTCAGCCCAATTTTCGACAAATAAAAGTTTTTGCCCTTGCTAACCATCCTATGTGCGTCAATTCGGTTTTCGGACTTGCCAGCCGTCCTAAGCACGTCGGTTCATTTTTGCGCTTGACAGGGAGCCTCCAAACTCTACCATAAATTCCCCAAACTCTCGTCTGTTTTGATTTTTTTTTTAAATTGCACAAAATGTATGATACTATTTTTATTTTGAAAATAGTTATAAAAAATATTTACAACAATCTACTACAGTTTTACTCTGTCAGGAGAATCCGTCAGGGAATAGGAGTCCTATTCCTTTCACGCTCATCCTTTCTCTTCTTCATCCTCTTCATCTTCCGCTTCATCTTCCTCTTCTTCTTCTGCGCCTCTTTCTTCTCCCCAATAACACTTCTGAACCCCGTGTGGGATTTTTGCGAATCATTCAGCTGCTGTTCGGTTCTTTTCTCTTTAACTTTGGCAAATTCGTTAATTAAGGATGTGTAGTCTAAAGTGGCAGCTTACAGTATGTATATTCAATAGAAATTAATGCCAGATTTCTAAGTTTTGTTTGCCTTATTGAAGTTCTTAAGAAGTGTTTCATTAATTTTAATTTGGAAAAACTTCTTTCACCACTAGCTACAGAAACAGGTAGTGTTAATAAGATTCTC
>JAQIXU010002953.1:0-10353 GCA_034701245.1 Strigamia transsilvanica
AGCAAAATTTAGCAAAATTTAGCAAAATTTAGCAAAATTTAGCAAAATTTAGCAAAATTTAGCAAAATTTAGCAAAATTTAGCAAAAATCTTACAAAATTTAGCAAAATTTAGCAAAAATCTTACAAAATTTAGCAAAATCTTACAAAATTTAGCAAAATCTTACAAAATTCAGCAAAATCTTACAAAATTCAGCAAAATCTTACAAAATTTAGCAATATCTTACAAAATTTAGCAATATCTTACAAAATTTAGCAAAATCTTGCAAAATCTCGCGATATTATACCCAAATCCTGAGATTCCAGATTGCATAAAATTCCCAACTTGAATCTTCAACTTGTACGAGATTCCACCCCTATATCGCACCCCTCGATACCTATGCACTTACTTTTATTTCGATCCTGTAATTTAGTCAATTCGCGCGGCTCCTCGGGAATCCCCAAAACATCTGGTGGTTCCATCGGATTCCTCAAATAAACCCTACAAACAACATTTAAAAATAATAATTAAAAAAACCCAAATTCAATCGATATTATAAAAGCGTGATAATTCACTCGTCAATATGCGAAGGGTTCCCCCAACTTTTCCCAGTCGGACTTCCGTGGCCCGTGTGAATCAAACTGTTCCGCAACGGCTTACTGATGTCATTCCTAGAGCGCCCGCCTTGCGGTTCCATAATACACCGGGGAAATTGACCGATAGCAAATGTTCGCTGATTCTGACCCTTCCACCAATAATTCTCGCTCCTGCCCTCAATAACGACCACGATATCCCCTTGTTCGATAGCCAGTTTGTTTTCCTCCTGCAATTTCTGCAAGGACTTCATTTCTTGAGGTCGGGCCTTGAATTAACAAAAAATTTTAATTTTTTCATTTTAATTTTTTAAATTTTCAACAATTTCCTGTTTGTACCTCCAACAAAAAGTCTTTTAAAGCTAAAAAGGTCGGTCTGTCGGTCGGTTTGTGCGCCCAACATTGCAGCATCAACTGATAGATGTCGGACGAGCAGGCGTCCGGGCGAGCTAATCGCTGACCTTCTTGGTCGATTTTTTGTAAAATCTAAAATTTAAATGTCGTTTGGGAATGTTTTGTAAGTTTGTGTTGATGTTTTTTGGACCTGCGTGCCGTTGTAGCCGATCCACGGCTCTTCGCCGAAGGAAAACATCTCCCATAAGGTGACTCCGAACATCCACGTGTCGCTTGCGTGGGAGAAGTGACGTGATTTTAAGCTCTCGGGTGCGCACCACGGGAAAGGAACTTTTTTCCTTTCGGTCATCACGTAGCAGTCTTCTTGACTTGGAAGCGCGCGCATTAGACCGAAATCTCCGATTTTAATCTGTTGGAAGAATGAATAGAAAATAAAAATAAAAACAACTCAGCAACTAGGTTTCCGTCCGTGGGAAACCGAGTGAATAGAATGTACGGTGGTCCCAAATACTAGGAAATACAAAAATAAAAACCGATACCGACAATATCAGTCGTGGCACAAGTTCGCCATTGCGAGGTTACGAAAAAGCAAAGGTTTTAGCCAAAAATTTCAACTTGTAGAACAAAAATCGACATTTTAGACTAAAAAACAACATTTTTAGCCCAAAAATTCGACTTTTTATAGACCAATAATCGTCATTACGTTACAAAAATGCCGATTTTATGTGTAAAATGTAGATTTTTGGGCTAAAACCATTGATTTTTAGTCTATAATGTCAAATTTTTGGTCTATAATGTCAAATTTTTGGTCTATAATGTCAAATTTTTGGTCTATAATGTCAAATTTTTGTTTAAAATTTCAATTTTTTATTTAAAATTTCGATTTCTTGTTTAAAATTTCAATTTTTTGTTTAAAGTTTCAATTTTTTGTTTAAAATTTTATTTTTTTAAAAAAATTTGATATTTGGTACATGTAGGAACATTCTTGTTAAATCTAAAAACGTCGCTAAAACGTCCAAATCCTCTTGTAATTCCCGAGCAAACGTTCCAACGTTACGAAATGTTACCAAATGTCGAACGACTGTTCAGACTCATTTTATTTCAACAGCGGGAATTAAAAGGAGATCCGAACAGCCCAATAGTTAACTCAGTCATTACTTTATCTACAGATGCCATTAGTACATTCCTGGCAGCGAGATCACGATGGATGAATCTTTTCGACTCCAAATACGCCATGCCATTGGCAATCTGAATGGCGTATTCACACAATTTTAAAATTGAAATTTGAGTAAATTGTTTACGTAAATAATCTATGATTGAGCCCAATGGTGCCAACTCCGTAACCTGTCAATCAAAAAAACCAATCAATCGACAAAAAAACAGTGTTTACCAAACACTTTTACCATCATCATTGGATTGGACAGTACAACGCCGAACAAACGTATCAAATTGATGTGATCCAATTGATGCATTGCATTCACTTCTTTAACAAAATCCTCAAACGCTCCGGGTTGAGATAGCGCATCTTGCTTCAACACTTTCACAGCAATGGGCATCTAATAAACCAATTCAATTCAGATAGAAAAATCAACACAATAAAAATTCAATCAATTAAATTACCACATTTCCAGCTGGCGTGGTCCAATCCCCCTTTCTTACAACCCCAAAGGATCCATCACCAATTTTAAGTCCTAGTGCTATGTCTCTTTCGTTTACTAAACACGTTAAGCTCTGTTGCTGACTTGGAAAGACGGTAGCTGCAGGTTTTTTCATAAGAGTTGTTTTCTCGTTCTTCGATGTTGGAAGTAACTGAAATCCAATGGATTTTATTAGAGTTTAATGAAGTAGCCGCTAAACCCGCTGCATCGTCTTAGCGACATCATACTACGTCATTACACCCATACTTCGCTTAACGGCCTAGATACGTTCCGGAAAAGTTGTCCGTAAAGCGAAAAGCCATATAACGAATCGGAGGAACGTACACAGGGAATTTTCCCAACTTTTTGGCCGTATAACGAACATTGTGGGCCGTAAGTCGAAAAAGTGCCATAATTAAAAAAGGCCATTATAGCGAAATGCCGTATAAAGAGCGGCCGTATAGCGAGGTATAAGTGTACAGCATGATTCTGAGAATTGATGATGTCATGATTCATTTGTTAGATATTTACTTTATTTATCAACTGTTTTCTCCACAACGCGGTTTTCTTCTTCTTAACCGCATCCAGAAGCCGTCTGATACCCGGTTTACCCATTCCGATCTTCTCCAGGTCGTCGGATTGAACGTAGTCGAAATGCGACACGCGGGTAATCTACATAAAGAATTAACTAAATTACTCTCCCACATCTAAGCTTTTTTTATAATCTCGTTAAATCTCGTTTTTGATTCTTTCTCATAAAGAAATCTCGTTTTCTGTGCAAAATATTATAAAAACATCCAAAAAATTACGTGGTCGATATCGGGCACAAAAAAACCGATATCAGAAAATTCCGATGTATATCGGTCAAAGTCTAGTTAGGACACTTTATTGAAAAAGCAATGCAGTAGTACTGATTTTTATTATTTTCATCTGCAAGTCTTAAGATATTACCTGTAACTCATCTCTGATCTTGGGAAAAAACTGTTCCAGCTGCACTTCTTGTAAGATTTCATAGAGCCATTCAATTCCATCACCATCTCCCATACTAGGCATTATGCATTCATTGCTAGAAAATATTGAAACAAATAGATCAACAACAATTCAGTCTAAGTCATTCACAAGCCAAATCATAAATCCAAACTGGTTTTCAATCCAGTCAAATTGAAATATACAGCAATAATGAAATATTGAAAATACACCTTTCTTCTGGAAGCTTATTGGTCATTTCTGCTGTGAGTGAGGTCCTAGGAGTTCCCTAACCCAAAATTTCATATAATCAACTAAGAAAAGAAACAGGATTTCCTCAACTCCTAAAAGGTCAAACAGAGTTCTTTTTTTGTTTCATCTAATAAAACCCACAAAAATTAGATATCTCAGGAGAATTGATCTTTAAATTTGTAATGAATCAAATTACTATTTATTCTGCCTACAAATGTCAAATGTTGCAATTTATCCTTGAATAAAACATGGAGAGAAAAAAAACACACATGCTTTAATTCATTTTATCTCATGTAATAAGAGCAGGGTCCTGGATTGAAGCAACATGATGAAAAATTGAGTAATAAATCAAAACCCACAAAGAATTCATCACTTTTCCAACCTATTAAAAACAATAATAAAAATACAATACATGAAAATAATATCTCTGAATTACAGTACTTGCTTCCTGTAATAATTGACAAAAGTATAACAAGAGTCAGTCATTACATAATCCCAAGCTACCACTTGATCCTTATTAAATCACTTAAACTTTACCGGTCCTCAAGAGAGAAACATTAAAATATATAAACAGGTTTTTCATGTGTCCAGGTTGTTTACATTTGTCATACACTGGCCCAATACCTGTCCACAACTTGACCCTTAAGTGCATTGTAATTGAAAATAATCAAAGCCAGAAACAATCGTGTGATGAAAAAAATTGCCGCTTCTTTCCATTGAGAGCACGGCAACGGAAGTCTCTAATAGCCAATGCTATTTCTACATTTTCTAGTTAAAAAGCACGATTTCACTATCAACAATAATTAGCTGATCCTTTCCCACTGTGTCCTAATTCTGCATGGCGACCAAAACTTCGCGCCGCTAAGTCCGTATACTTATTCCACACTTCATAAACTTTTGTTTTACCTTCCTGGGATTTAGAAGCGCTTAGTGCACAATGAAACCACCACCAATATCACATTCAAAGCAAAATATTTAAACCTTAAAGCCAAACCACAATAAAAATCAGCCATAAAAATATTATTCAATGAATCACCCACTTTAACGAGCGAAATTTGGCCCGATACAATAATAATGTTTATTTCTAAAATACGACTACTTTTCATAAGTTTGGAAAGGTGGCAAAAATTATTGCACAGCCAGGATTAACAACAAAATTACAAATTAAGTTACCGGTAAGCAATAATCAAAAATAATTCTTCACTCACCCAATAACCGGGGCGACATTTTCCAAAGCCGTCATGGTGGACACTTCCCCCATGTTCAGGGAATGGGGAAAAGAAAAGCAGTGAAAAATCACCTTCAATCTTCTAATGAAATGGGTCAGTTGAAGAAACTGTTTGCGAAAACACCACCAGGTGGTTATGAAGGGGGAAAAAAGCCTTCAATGTCCGATACACTTTCAGATTCGAAGTAGGTCTTTGGGTTAGTTGTGGTCTCCAGGCAAGGTTAGAGAGTCCACTTTGGGTTTTATATACATATGTAGAAGTTCATTGACGAAAAGAAGGTTGCATCACACAGCCATAGAAAGAGGTTCTGGAGGATGTTGAGGCAATTACTTGCTGGTTTTTTCTTATAGTTTGATTTGTTATTTCCTTATTGGACAAAATACTTGTCAAGAGGCTCGAATAAGGGTTAGATTGAAATGATGAAATTCTTAAAGATCTATTTTTGTGTTGTTTTTGGGGTTTTTTTGATGCTCTGGTGGCGAATTCAACAATTATTTCTACGTCACAAAAGGGGGATCTTGGATCTTGGATCAAGTGTTGGGGGTTAAATTGAGATTTTTAGAGTTGGAAATGGTGATAATAAATATTGAATAAAACTCACCAATCGTCTTGAAAAGCAGCATTTTTTATCAAATATCCCAAGAGCCATTCGAAAGGCATTTCCCCAATGATAAGGGAATACACAATGAGATAAACACAACCTTGGCAAAGTGTTTAATGTTTAGCATCATGCGACGATAATGACGACTTCCGGTTATCGAGAGGACGTTTTGGAAATAATTACATCACTACACATGTATCTGATTAAGTATTTTTTTTTTGGTGGAAAAATTAAAATTTTTTGATCAAATCAAGTGGAATTTGGTACAACTCCACCCACTCACAGCATAAAATATACATTAGAAAAAAGATTATACTCTTCTAAATATCCACCCAATTCAAGATTTATAGAGTTTAAAGCGTGTCAAGGACGGGAATATTTCATATGTAATTATTAAGAAATAAATTTTAAAAAAAGAAAAAGATATTTTTAAAAAAAATTGAAGATAGGATCAGACTGATTCAACGTAAGTTAATTCATCATCAACACCCGACAGGTGAATGAAAAGTCGGTCAAATGTTAGTCAATTCACAGATTTAAAAAAATTAAACCTGTTTTTTTAAATTTAATACCTATTAAAGTATTTTTTTGAATTTAATTTTCAGCTTTTTTTTTTCACCTTGTCACCTGCCAAAATCATTGACGCATCTCCATTTTGGAGCAATTTAAAACCAGTTTCGGCGAATGATACGGCCGTATTACGCTATTGTACGATAAATACAGGACGTGAGATATTATTGACTTACTTGTTATGAGATTGTTGAAAGTATTTTTCGAGAAAATGCCGATCTTACGACAAATCACGGATCCAAACATCAACTGGGCGCCATTACAATTTAGCTAGCTGCCTTTCACGGTACATTTACGGAACACTTGAATGACGTCATAATTTAACTCACGTGTGCTCTACGGAACACTCTCAACACCGTCATATCGAATTCTACTGACCGATAATAACCGCGATTAACTCCCAACTTCGTACTTACACAACCGTGATCTTGGTGTGAAAATAACCGAGGTTAACGATCCGTCGTGAATTTATTTTAAAAAAATTCAAACATTTTTATTAATTCGTTACAAATATATAACAATTTAAAAAATTTACTATAATTTTTTTTTTTTTTTACAATGAAAAGTCCTCTTCCCTGTCTTCTCGCACATGATTTTTTAAGTAACACAAAACCCAAATACATTTTATCATATTCTGAACAAAACTCGAGGAGAAAGGGTCAAACCAAAACAAATATTTCTTTTTCTTTTTCAATCAAAATGTCAAATAAATTCCAATTAAATTATGAGTTCACTAATTGTTACGTATTCGCAGCGTCGTGAGCTCGATTTGTTACAAATCTTCTATAAATAATACTGACATAAATAGCTAATAACAAAAAGACAAACATGTCGTCAAAAAGGCCCAAAATGCCGAAAATCGCTTCGGGAATTATGTCCAGCGGAGAAATAAGATACATGCACGCGGCAACAAAACACAAAATAATTCTGATGCGAAACATGTACATTAATCCGCCCACGGAGAAGAATTCGTTCCATAAATGCCGTAGTAAAGTCGGCAAATCCCGAATATAATCAATTATCTAGACGAAAATCAATAAAATAATTAATTTTACCACATTTAGGCGTTGGAGTAACCACTAGGTGTCATTTTTATGTGTTTTTGGCGCTTGGGAACCGAAATTTATCAGTTTTTTGAATTTTTGCAACGTAAATTGACGCCTAGCGGTTACCCCGGCCCGTATTTGGGATTATTTACGGGTCTTGGTTCGCCCGAGAAGCGTCTATTGTAATTATGTATATCAGCTACAACTGCGTTTCGTTCTTGGATGTCGTCGTCTTCTTGCGAATTTTGCTCACGTTCGGTAAAACATTGCAGTAGTATGGTCACCTGGAATTGAAATAAACAGTTTATTGAAAGAATAACGGTGATGATAATTCAAAATTACTTGCTGACGACAAACAGGACATCGAACTGCTCCGAGCCAGGTACCGTGTCTCCAATACGTAATCATGCATTGACCTTAATAAATGAATAAATTTTAAAAATAATAAAAAAAATATTTTTTTAAAAAAATCATAAAACTTGAATAATAATGGAAAAATTGATACCAATGCGTGTCAAATTACTTGGAATATATAATAAAATGAATTTCGATCCGTTTTAATTCGAAAAACACGTAAAAATATCAAATTTTACCAACATTTCATCACCCCGACACCTAAAAACTCATTATTTTGCCATTAAAACGGCGAAAAAAAATTATTTAACGTTAAAAAAATATTTTAGAATGATTTATACATCATTTTACCACAAAACACATGTCCACAATTAGTTTCAATAGCATAAGATGCATCGCCCAAGCAAACTGGACATTGGATTTCACTGTCGTTGCTGCGTACTCGCATCGAGTCGCCGTGACTGTGTTCGTCGTTTGCTAAGTTTTCGACTGTTCTCCTTCGCAGGATTTGTTCCCGCGTGTCGGCGACAACTTGCTCGCTTTCGGGATGAATTGTTTGAGCTTGTCTACACCTCCATCTGTTAAACAAAGAAAGATTTGCAACTTATTTATCTTATCGAGATTCGCGATGTTTTTTTTTTACCGTTTGAAAATGAAGTACAAAACCGGAACTGAAATGGCAAAAATTAAAGTTAACCCCCATAGGACTTCATCCCCAATTCCTTCGATCATAGTTTCGTCATCATCGTCAGTCATTCTTGTTTTGGCATATTAGTATTGATCAAGTAAAGATTCACGAGTTCAAAATTCTACCTCGCCTTCTGGATTCATAGTTTTGTTAGTTACCGATTATTGCCGGCAGAGTGCGATTGACAATCGGTGCTAGCGCCAGACGGAAACCTGTGGTTTTATCGTTTTAAATAAATGGAAATAAAATGAAATAATGTGTGTTTCATTTCGTTCGAGGTTGAGTAATAGATTTTTCGTTATCCTTTATTAATTATTTTATTTTTTGATATCGTTTTTATTTATTTGTCAACGTCTGGGAAGATTTTTTGTGTGGCGACGTAAAGGCGCTGTTGAAGGCGACATTTTTCCTTGAACATGGCGCTGGCTGATCGTGATATGCGCGTGTGTGATTGGTCCAGCCAATGTCTCTCTCCCCTGTAGTACGGGGAGTCCTTGATGGCCTACATCAGCAATCATTGGTTTTGCAGAGATTAATCTTCAGCCATCCAATCATGGCGAGGTAGGAAATAGAGTTTGCTTGTTTTAAACTATCTTTAAGTTTATAAATTTTACAAAATTAACTGTTTAGGGCTGAATGTTATAATGAATTGAGATATTTTTAATTTTTTTTAAAACAGACCTTGCTGAAAACAAATCCGGGTTACTCATCCATTTAATCTATTTAATACAAAGCCATCCAGAAGGGAAATAAAGATTGCTTATCACCAAATGTATATTGGTAAGTAAGTTTTTCAAATTTTACAATTTTCTACGAAATAATTTAAGTAAAGTGCTGTGAAAGTGAGTAATCCGCAGACGCCAGTCGGAAACGAACATCGGTTGTGCAGTGAAATAGTCATTAAAGTATGGAAACAATTCCCGGTGATTTAAAAGGTTTCCGTGCTGTGCCGTTAATTTTAGCCGTATTTTTGTAGTTTTATATTAATGGTAATCAGTCGTTGACGAGTATGGCGATGGAGTTGTTGAAATGGAGATGTTTTACAGTAATTATGACACTTCTAGGGAAATGTAAAAAAGTTTTCGCTTTAAAAATGTGCAGAAATTTATATTTTTTCCTATGAAAAAAATTAAAACTTTATTTTATACCACATGTATTTTGGGATTATTAGACAATCTGGTTGTCAAAATGACCATCCAGCATTCCCTACTTTCCTGCGACTTTTTAGACAAAAAAAAAAATACATTTTAGACCAGAAAGTGGACTTGAGAGCCCAAAATTAGACTTGTGGACTAAAAAACTTCTATCTTTTACACATAAAAACTGCAATTTTACATGTACAAATGGACTTTTACACACAAAAACTGCAATTTTGCGTGTAAAATTATACGTAAAATTGCATTCCTAATCATGGATCGCCTGATCGTTGTGCCCCTGTGGTAAAAGTTTGAACAAGCGATCAAAAACGGAGTCACCTAGAATTTAAATGTTTATCATAAAAATTTCTAAAAATTCAAAGTTTTCTAGAATACTTGATTGAAAGAAATGCAGAATCGTCCATTACAATTCCATTTTAAACGATCCTGCATTTCTTCGAGTACAGTAGTCAAAAAGGAGAATCTTGTACAGTTATTATGACATAATTCTAAGATTAAATTTTTATTTTAAAATATTGACAAAATTTAATTTCGATTTTAAGAAATTATAAAACTTACCGTATATCTTCCAATAGCGCACCCCCGCGCTATAAGCAAAAAAATTGTTAACCCCGCGCACAATCGGAGGTCCGCGGGCTAATGGAGGCCCGTGACTTATTACATAAACATATTTTTTACAACCAAACTATCGCCTGATACTCTAAACTTTACTCCTTCGGAGTAACTCTCATGTAATAAATAAATAAATAAATAAATAAACAAACTGGAAAAATTTCCCCTGATACGTTTTCGATTTGTTCCCGGAATTCGTTCCATCGATACGTTTTCAATTCGTTCCCGGAATTCGTTCCCTCGATACGTTTTCGATTCGTTCCAGGAATTCGTTCGTTCGATACGTTTTCGATTCGTTCCAGGAATTCGTTCGTTC
>JAQIXU010002954.1:0-10353 GCA_034701245.1 Strigamia transsilvanica
TTACAGTATGAAGGATTATCAGTAATTTTGACTATTAGAAGTAGACTTAACTGTGAAATGTGTAGTTATTTATGACTAAAACTTGACTACCTTGTACTTTTTTTACATTTGTTTTGAGTATTACAGTATGAAGGATTATCAGTAATTTTGACTATTAGAAGTAGACTTAACTGTGAAATGTGTAGTTATTTATGACTGAAACTTGACTACCTTGTATTTTTTTACATTTGTTTTGTAAAATTTTTTTATATATTTTTTTACGTATCATTCATTTCGTGTAATCTTATTTCGTTTTTCCTTTTAATCAGCTATTGATAATGCCCAAAAAACACTCAAAACACTTGAGGCGGAAGAAAAGAATTGTATGTATTTTTAATATATAACATTGAAAATATACTAAAGAAAAGGAAAAAAGGAAATAATACTTTGTTATATTATTAATGTGAATCGACAGCTAAGCGTATACGCTTAATCGAGTCGCCAAACCAGACACATCCAAATTGTTCTACGCCGAAACGTGTGGCGTTTACGCAGAATCTGATATGAACCTGTAAACATCATGACAATTTCACTCCTTGGAAAAAAAGGAAACCCTGGGATTGATTTACGATACAACATCCATCATTAGGTTTTGGCTCACCAACAATCCGGTCCAGGATTCAAATCAGGACTAGATTCCTCTATGAGCAGTTTCTCCGCATAGAACTTGTTTTCTATGAGTGCCGAATCACATTGGAGCATTACTGGAAGTTTTATTATTCCTTTTACAAAAAGGAATTGAAAATATTCCTGATGATAAAAGCTGTACAGAGCTTTTATGTCAGTGGATTGCACCAACAGGTAGTGGCACTGGGAAGAGGATAAGTGAACTTACAGTTCAAAGACATGACCAGGTTTGATTTACTTTTATTCTTTTGTAAGTATTTATAAAATATATTTCAATAATATTAATATTACCTGTTATCATAGGGTCAGGTTAAGCGCGCGAAAACAAAAAGGCCTACAACGGACTGGTATGATCCCAGAGCACGGCAACACCGGGATATTGATGCAGAGACAAGATTTAAATTTTTTCAACATTATTGCCAACCAACAAGTGTTTTTCCAGGTGTTGCGAAATTGGCACCACAGCACATCGCACCAAGAGGTATCAAAGACTTGTTCACTTCCTAGACAATTTGGTCAACCAAAAACAGACAAGTGATCAAGAGAATGCATTTCAGGAGAGTTCAAGGAGAAGTTATTAGCCATCGCAAACCAACCAAGATGATGCTAAACCTTGGCTCAGTTGTTATTATGCCTATAACTACCTAATCTAGGATTTCTGTGGTTTACCTACATTTTTATGCAAATGTAGGATAGATTGCAATGTATTGGCCTCAGTCATAAAATATTACCACAAATGTTGAAAAAGTAAAGGTTTTTCTAAGAATTAAAAACAAATTGAGTTTTTATTTTGAAAAGAAAAAAAAAAAACATTTAAATAAAAACTATTAATGGTAATGATTATGGAAATTTTTATGAAAATATATTTTTTTGTCTACTTATGCAACTGGAAATACAAGAGAAATATTCCATTTTTTTTGCAGTGTGTCATTAGAAAAACAGTTTTTGAATTTGATAAAAAAATTTTTTTGGCTGTTTGATCCCCCACATCTTACTAAAGTGCTTTTGAAACAATCTCCAAGATTTAAAACGGACATTCCTAACAAAAACATCTCCATGGATTCCGCAACAGGATGCTTTACCCCTTCGGTATTGGAGTTGGTTGGGTCAGTGGTGCGTCCGCAGGTGCGGCCATCATGCGCTGCCCTAACTGCCTAGGATACAAGATCAGACCACGTTTGACACCATGGCGTTACGAGGTTAAACCACATGTAAACTTAAATGCTACTAAATTAAACACCGGTAATGATGTTGCTAAATGGGACTCTAAAATTTACGAATAAGCATATTACTTTGCTTGCTTTCAGCATAATGCAAGTTCAATTAGCAGCTCTAGTGATAAGCTATACAGTTGTAGCTGGAATTTTTTCTGCAACTTCGATTCAATATTCTGCAACAGCAGTAATAATTGATTATGTTGATCAGTTATTTGATTATTTAAACACCCAGACACTTAAATACGAATAAAATAAAATGTAAATGCCACATTCATGTGGGGAATGTGGTCTTACAGTACAAATAAAATGTAAATGCCACATTCATGTGGGGGAATGCGGTCTTACAATACAAATATAATGTAAATGCCACATTCATGTGGGGGAATGCGGTCTTACAATACAAATAAAATGTAAATGCCACATTCATGTGGGGGAATGCGGTCTTACAATACAAATAAAATATAAATGCCACATTCATGTGGGGGAATGTGGTCTTACAATACAAATAAAATGTAAATGCGACATTCATGTAGGGGAATGCGGTCTTACAATACAAATTAAATGTAAATGCCACAATCATGTGGGGGAATGTGGTCTTACAATACAACTAAAAGACGTAAGAAAAATTTGCACATGACCAGAGCTCTCTTCTGGTTCACTGAGACAATTCATGTGCTCAGTTTATCCAGGGGTGACCACGTGGAGGTAGAGAGTTGGATTTTACACCCCCTATTAAAATCATCACTGAATATAATATAATAAATAATAAAATCAAAAGCAAGCATGAAAAATTAAATCGGTCATCAAATAAAAATCTCTTTTATAAGTATGAAAACTTCCAATCTCAATAAAAATCGCTTTGATAAGTGTGAAAACTTTCAATCTCAATAAAAATCGCTTTTATAATTGTGAAAACTTTCAATCTCAATAAAAATCGCTTTTATAATTGTGAAAACTTTCAATCTCAATAAAAATCGCTTTTATAAGTGTGAAAACTTTCAATCTCAATAAAAATCGCTTTTATAAGTGTGAAAACTTTCAATCTCAATATGAAACATTTACTGAAATTGTTTAAATTATTTTGACTTACAAACCACGCGGATAATGTTCCTAAACCAAATATTAAATTGACCAGTTTGTGAATTTATCATACCCGGGACCCGGAATGGTTTTTGGTATGGCCGGGATGAAAGTGATGAAATGTCGTCTTCCAAACGCCACCTCAAGCAATAATTTCAACTTCATACAGTAAAACGGACGGACACTAAAGATAAAAACAAGATTACTGTAAATAATGAGAATAATATTAAAGTTTAAAAAGTACCCGATCGTTACTACCACGATGCCTAAATCTGTAACCACGAACGAGCGAGCTTCCATTGTGACTTGCCACCGTGAAAATGAGTACGGGGGCCACAGTCGGAGCCACACGGTTATGTTACTGGAGGGTGAACAAATCCTCGATGTTTTTATTTTTAGTGCACGATACGGTGGTCTAGAGGAGCAATCAATTTAATCAGAAGTTAAATAAAGGTTCATCTTATCCAAGGTTGACAGTCGTTCAACCTTGCATCTTATCTATCTTTTCTAAGACGTGTCGCGTCCCTCCACTTATTATTACCGTACACAATGTATAAAATGGAGAAGAGGGAGTTTTGGATAAAAAGTATTATGCCTCTAGAAACACTAATCACAGTAGGTGCATTCTTAAAGTCATTTAAACTGGTTTAAATATTTTAAACCAGTCTAAATGTCAAATTTAACAAGTAAAATCTTACATTTAGACTAGTTTAAATGACTTTATGAATGCGCCTAGTGAAAGTCACAACAATAGTGACAGTTGCGATAATGGAGACACAGTTAGGAATAATGGGAATAATGACATTACGAATGATGGACAGGTTGAGCGAGGAAGTGTGACCAGTCACTGGTCAGAACCGCTCTGGAGTAGCCGCCCTGTTGCAGCTCTACGCCACACGGCGGAGCTGCAGACAATGAGAGGACTTTGGTCCCTCTCGCAGGGCGGAACCGGAAGTGGAGTCACGTGAGACCCACGTGACGGCGACTTACGGTCAGGAGTTCCGTGCCGACGGTCAACACGCATGGTCGCACGACCATGCATGTCCGAAACGCCGAAACTAACAAGAGAAAGCAACAGAAGATAGGAATAAGGAGAATGGCCGTGACTTGAGAATAGTTACAGCCGCCGTGCGCTGCAAGGCAATACTTTGGCCACGTGGTCGGCGATCGATCAGGGACTGGGTCACTGCAAAGTGGCCCAAACACAAGGAAAGCTTCTGGGACACAACCCCTAGACAACAATAAAGGCTTAAAACACCATAAACTGTGTCTTAGTTGGTTTTTCCCTAAAAGTGAGTGTGTTCAGCATCCAACTGGTGCCCCAGCGCCGGTCAGATGTCCGAATCCCACTCACAGAAGAACTAATAACAGAACTGACCCGCACAGTGCTGTTAGGCCTAAACGAGAAATTCACATGCCACGCCTGTATCATGACTTTCAAACCATGAGAACCTTGAAAAGACTAAGAAATAATAGGAAAAAAAATAATAAAACGTTGTTGTTCTCTGATCGTTGCAAGGTTATTGGATCTGAATAAATGGAATTTGGATAGTTTTGGAATTGTTTAAATTTTGGTGTCCAACCATATTTATTGTCTGTCATACCAGAACAAAGTGAATTTGGTTTTCCAATTGGTTGGATTTGCCAACCATATTGCTCTGCACAACTGGCAAATTTTGTGCCAAGTTAATTTTTGTGTCAGTTGGCTTTACCGACGAAATACATTGTGTAGTTTGGGAATTTATTTGGTTTCACCAAAACCGTTTTTGGAAAATAGCAAAATTAGGCTTTTTCCAAATCTGATCTTGCATTTTCACCACTTTGATTGGATTGGCCAATCATTTAGTTGTGTCCATTGTGTAAAATTAGTGGAAATTTGGGTTTGTTTTGTGTCACAAAAATTATTCTCTTGGCTAAGATTGCCAACATATATTTTGTGCACACACCCACACCAAAATGGCCGATAAACCTATATCGCATTTTTCTATTGAGTGGCTTAACGCCCATAATTATGAATCTTGGGCAAGAAATATTCAATTCCTGTTGTTGGAAAAAGGTGTACAAGCCTTTATTGCCGAAAAGTTCCCATTAAAGAGGAAACTTGGTCATTTGACCAGAAACAGAAATTTGAAGATAAAGCATCATGAGCTAAGGCATTGTTGGGTCTCTTTGTGGAACCACAATACCAAGATATTATTTTATCTTGTAATACGACTCGCGCAGCATGGGTGGCATTAAGAGCTAATTTTCAGCCATCCACCCGTGCACGCAAAGCAAGAATGCGCCACAAATTCTTGCAGATTGTGGTGACCCGGGGAGACTCCTCCCCTGGATCACCTGTGGTGGGAAGAGGAAGTTGTTGACCAACCCCTCTGACCACGACCCACGCTCCCCCCATTGTGTTTTCCCGTGCTACTCGCACAGGTGTGTGCCCTCGGGCGAGTACAGCAATCAGGCCGCCCCATCATTGGCTGGCCTGAGACATGTGATGCTGTCAACTTGGAAGGGAAGTTACCGCCAAGAAGACAGAACACATCACACCTAAGCAGCAAAACTCCTCAAAGTCAGGCCTTCAGCAAACATACCAATGCAACGATTGACAGATTGCTTCGTGATCTCCGAAAGGCGACAACTTCTCCCAGTTTCACACTGGTAAAGCGTGAGATACGGTAGGCACTGTTTGAACGGAACACTCCGGACAAACACGCCACCTCTTTGCTGCGAAAGCCACTCCCGTGGAGTTTCGACAGCAAGTAGCAGGCAGCAGACACGGTTGAAAACAACCGAGCCACTCAAAGAAGAAACCCCCTAGACAACACGAAGGCCACGATTTAAGACTCCGTAAAAGGGGCTTTCAATCGCGTCTGACGAAGGACTCGAAGGGACCAAGCACGAGAAGGACGACGCCATTATCACCACGTGCAGGGCAAACTGAACACGCGATGAGAAGACGCCATCTTGGACCGAGAGAATATTGGGGAATGCATACTAACCACGTAATAATTAACCGCGCAATTTCATTCTCTTTGGAAAAAATTCAAGTAGGACCCGAATTAACCGCATACATAACTACCGCAGAAAAAAAATTCAGTTTTGTAGTAACCGCTGAATAAATTGCCGCATAAAATAGTGTTTGAAATAACCGCGTAAACAATTTTTGAAACGCGTAACGTTCTTACAACGTTTGCCCGCAAAACGTACGTACGACGTTAAATAACGTCGCACGTACGTTTTGCGGGCAGACAAGTATATAGCCCGATATGCAATGCCAAACACAACATAATCGAAGTTATAGAGGAAAGCATCACGAAATCAACACAACCGAATGTAGTGCTTTCAAGTTTTATACTTTTAACATTTTTTTTCCCGAATTTATTCAATAAACCGAACTTTAAATACAAAACTAGTCAATTTTTACTTCATCACATTTTTTTACGCGGCAATTACACAACCACCAAACCATTACGCGGTCATTCCACAGTAAAACAGTCATGAAAATAACCGCAGAATTTTAATTTGGGTTGTGTAATTGCCGCAAACCAATTGAACGCGCAATGCTTTGCAGCAAAAAACCAACCACGTAATTAATTCAGCGGTTGGTTATTATGCGGCAAGTATCGCGTCCCGAAGATTGATTATTAATGCATTGTAATAACGCGTTAATAAAAGACGTCTTAAGCATAAACATATTATAAACTGACTAATCATTTGGTATTCGATACTTTACGGTAAGTGACTCGA
The DNA here is from genome assembly GCA_034701245.1 of Strigamia transsilvanica. Lineage (NCBI taxonomy): Eukaryota > Metazoa > Arthropoda > Chilopoda > Geophilomorpha > Linotaeniidae > Strigamia > Strigamia transsilvanica. The sequence continues at coordinate 6,705 of JAQIXU010002954.1, forward strand.
TTCATACAATTAAGATAAAACCTATTATTATTCCTCCATTCCATCAAGATAAGCGAATCACAGTCACCCACACTGAAGGAAAGTTTTTGTGTCAGTGTTTGTTGAAAGGGCTTTGCTACCACAAAATGGCAGTGATGTTGAAATTAGGATTACAAATTACTGATGACTATGCATAAGAGTATAAATTGTCAACCTTTAATAATGGGTGCAAGAGGCAACGAAGGAAAGTCAGGACATAAACGACCAAGGCAACGAGATATAGAAATAATCCCACGTCCAGCAGGTGCTTGATACAAGTGCTGGATTCCGATGCAATTTGATTACGTTTAAAATTGTGTTGATTTGATTGTCCATCGAGGTTAACTTTGATCTGGGTGGGGATTTAAATTCGTTTTAAAAATAATTGGGTTCAGATTACCAATAGAACTTCGAACTAATTAGACACCAGGAGTTGGTGCACCAGTGGAAGTCACACACTTAGTTTACCTGGGATTTAAAGTTAAGTTGATTTAATTCCACTGAAGTTCAATTTCTCTCAGAGTATAACATTTTATCTGTTTCAAAGAGTTAATTTGCTGGGATGACAATTTGAAATACAAAGGATTATTATTGAAATTATTTAAAAATTAAAAATGGACATTGTGAATGCCACTTTCATGTAGGAATATGGAATTACAATACGGATAACATGTACAAAATGTAAATGCCACATTTATATAGGGAATGCGGTCTTACAACATAAATAAAATGTAAATGCCACATTCATACGGGGAATGCGGTCTTACAATACAAATAAAATGTAAATGCCACACTCATGCGGGGGAATATGGTCTTACAATACTACTAGAAGACATAAGAAAAATTTGCACATGACCAGAGCTCTCTTCTGGTTCCACTGAGACAAATTGTGTGCTCAGTTTATCCAGGGGTGACCACGTGGAGGTAGAGAGTTGGATTTTACACCCCCTATTAAAATCATCACTCAATGTTTTTATTTTTAGTGCACGATTTTATATATTTTTGTATAAGAAATGAAAAGAAACGAAAAACATCTCGTAATAAAATTCGGGAATGGGAAAAATAATCCGATAAGTGGTAATTCCTCGGATTAATCTCGCCAATCACGCATCAAATTGTGAATTCCGAAATTCTATACCTACAAAATATACGGTGGTCTAGAGGAGCGATCAATTTAATCAGAGGTTAAATAAAAGTTCATCTTATCTATCTTTTCTAAGACGTGTCAGGTCCCTCCAATACACAATGTACAACGATGTACAAAACGGAGAAGAGGGAGTTTATTTGCAACTCCGTGGTTTGAATTATCACTTAAATATATTGTAAGCTGCATAATGATCATTTGTTTACATTCCGTTGTATGCTATCGCCACCTAGCGATATAATTGTGTACTTTATTATATTAAATCATTAGTTTCAATATGTTGTGGTGACCCCAAAGTCACCAAGGGGTTACTTGGGAAAAAATCCCATACGAGATGCAGGCCAGGAAGTTGTCTTAACAACTTAAAAGCAAAAGTGTGTTAGTGCACTAAAAGGGACAGGATGTACAACAATGAAAATCCAAATATGGAATGGCAGGAAATCGTCATTTCCTGCTAGGAGCAACTAGTTTGCTTCAGTCTACAACCAAACCTCAACCAGAAAACAACACCCAGCCGTCGTGCACAACTCAAGCCAAAATCATCAAGAATTGGAGCGAGCTGCGACCGGGGATAGTTTCATTGAGAGACTTCGTGGAATTTGCAGTAAATGAAGTCATTTCTCTGCAAAGAGCGAAGATCATTCTTGGATTCACCTGTCACAATTGACATGGTCACAAGAACGGTTTGAAGGAATTTCACCCGTCACTATTGACGTGACGAACCTTAGGATTCGCCTGTCACCATTGACGCGACCAAGACGGACCCCACCTGTCACTATTGACGTGGCCCCAGAGACGGATTCACCCGTCACGATTGACGTGAATCATAAGACGACCAGGATCGAGGCGACCGACGACACACCGCCGAGGATCTGGCCAGAGTTGGAGGAGTAAAAAAGAGTCGTCACGGAAAACCGGAGTTTTCCCCTCTAAAGCGTGTTTGTGCGCTGAGCAATGCGTTTCGGAGCAGTTTAATATTATTTCCAGCCTGATTTCGCCGACCGGAATGAAACAGGTCTTTGTATGTTTCAGCAAAATTATTATTTATCTACCGCTAAACCCAAAAGTGGCAGTTTTGGGCTTGTCAAACTACATGAAAACCAACGAAGACAATTGTGAGTTACGAAGTATTTGAGAAGACATATTGACTTTATTTTGTGATATTGAAGTGATATTTAGTATTATTTAGATAGATTATTTTATTAGTTCACTCGAGCCGAGTGACGCCATTTTATTGAGAATTACCTATTTTAATACATTCCACCTAGTCTGTACAGATAAGAAAAGATGTTATTTTATAAGATATTTTAATAATTCTCAAGCCAGAGAATTATCTCAAGTGTGATATCTATATTTATATTTAAAGGGGTTTATTCAAAGATTGCTAATAAATCCAAGTATTCATTTCATGAAAGATTAGTTTTATTATTTATTTAATTTAGCAACGTAAGACGTGTCATCGCAGCCCGTTTGCACCGTGAGTTCGTGCGTGAACTCAGGAACGCAACAATGTTATATCGCGCAGTCGGCCGTCTTATGTGTGCTTGAATGGAAGAAAACTTCACAGTGGTACATTTACTAAAGTTTGAGGACTATTTACCACACAATTTAAACCAGTGCTAGTGGTCCTTATTGGATACAAGTTTTTCCAGTTGTGACTGTCTGCCCTGTAAGAAGTTGAAAATCAGAATTCTACATGTTTGACTGTGAACAGTTAGAACTTGATGAGTTACTATTGAAATTTCCTGATGTTTTTGATATTTCAGGAATCCAGTTTCTTGATTGCCACAAAATTAAGATGAAAACGTTTCATTTCTTTTCGTTTAAAAATATTTGGACTCAAGAAAAAGTAAATGATTATCAATTCCAAACGTTTCAAAAAGCGATCTTGGCAGTAAAAATGCTGCTATGCGTGTAATGATTAAGAAAACAAAATAAGCTGTACATTACATTTTGTATTTTTTATGCTGTTAATACAACTTATTTGGCTAATAGACAGAGTACCAGGAAATAAATTTTTGACAATAAAATGCAATACATTGAAATAATTTATTATCACATTAATTTATTTTTTTTGCATCAGTAGTTAGGGAGCGGTTAAGTCCAAGTTAATTTATGCTGAAATCTTGGATGGTCCCATTTATGACGCTCTGTGACCTCATTTTCTTGGGTCCTATCCCCTATGACCTTGGAGTTTGAGGTCAGCAAAATTATACTGAAGAACGTGATCATACCCATATTCGAGGTCACACATAACCACGGGTCTTACTCCCTATGGCCCCACCAGGTGGTATTTATTTGAGTTCACGCCCTACTTTGTGGTGACCTCGAGAGCCCCAAAATGGCTTCTCGAGTGTTCACTGTGTTTTTCCTAAAATATTACATAATATTCTCGTAATATTATTGTCTTGAGGCTTAACAAGTGGCACACGCCAAGTGTCAAGTCTCCTCCCCTCCGTAACCAAGGGCAACCCCCTTGTTACACTT
>JAQIXU010002955.1:0-10352 GCA_034701245.1 Strigamia transsilvanica
CCCCCCCCCCCCCCCCCCCCCCCCCCCCCCCCCCCCCCCCCCCCCCCCCCCCCCCCCCCCCCAATAAATCATATCCTAGTAAAATATACTGAGTAGGGACGCGACAAGTGTACCCCGCTGGGCACTCTATGTTGTAGTGGAATGATCCACCGATAATTTTTAAATAAAAATAAAACCGAATTTCTTATTATGCTAGTTTGTGTTAATTTGGCCTGTTTGAGTGGATTGATGAGGATTAGCCAAAGTTTATTCTTGCAATTACAGAGCAGATCAACTGGGACATACACCTAGCCCAACCGAGTTCTTACTGGGTGCATTCATAGTTTCTGTTTTTTTAGTTTTTGGTGTTTTTAAAAACGAGTTTAAATGTGAAATTTAACATGTAAAATCCGACATTTAAACTGATTTATAATTTTTGAACCAGTTTAAAAGACTTTATGAATGCGCCTAGTGAAAACAGAAGACAAAAACTTACCTAACTATGAATTTCGTTTGTGTGTGTTTTTTTTAATGTAGTGCAGTCTTTGTATCTCAAGCTCCGAATTGCGAGTAAATGGCAATACAATATTCTTGCATACAAATTTATTTTCGAACATAAAAATGCATGTTAGCACCTAAAATTGCAAGTTTTGTGCATAAAAAATCATTCTTTCTGCTGTTTTTTATATTTTATTTTATTTTTTTAAAATCATAAAAATCATAAAATCCATAAAAATCGATTAAAAAACAATGAAAATAAATGTAATATCGGTTTTTTAAAATACCTGTTGGTTTAAAAATTTAAAATAACAACAAAATTATTTAATAAATGGAATTTTTGTCCTGTTGTCATAGTGTTGTTTTAAACTTTGCCCCACATTCGCGCTACGCGCATGCGCGTGGAGCGCCACCCAGCGGTAAGTAAAAAGCCTTATTCGATAATTGACATTTGAGGCTTGGTTTTGACTTTAAAACTGTGAATTTGTGTGTTTTAAAGCACAAAAAGCGTTATTAAAGTGCCAAGATTCAGTTTTTAGGTATAAAAATGTAGTTTTTGATTGGTTTTTGGTCAAAAAATGACTGTTTCTGGCTTTGTGTGTTTCAGGAACGTCGCTACGACGAAGGGGTAAAAAAATCGAAAAAAAATCGAATGTCAATTATCGAATTACTCGATTTTTTTTTTTTTTTCGGCAAAAGGGGAATTCCCGTTTCGCCGAAAATCGCTAATCCGGATTATAATTCGGCGAAACGGGATTTGGCGAAACGGGGTATCACCACCTTGAGGTGTAGCAGAATGATCCATGGATAGATTGTAGTGACCCTTGAAATGGTGCAATATTTTGATCTTCGATGAAATGGGTCTTAATACCCTCTGGGCCTATAGAATTTTTGTTTGTTTTTAGAGTCAAAAGTTTGGATTTTATTGTTTTTATTGTGATTATTGTGGCGTTAATGATTACTTTAATGGCAATGCCACATGGGAACGCCAACCCAAAACCAACCCCAAAGCAAAAGTGCAAACAATAAAAGATCGCAAACTTGCGAAAATGATCATGGACCAAAGTGCAGAAGGGAACCAGAACCCAATCAGCAGTAAGTCAATCTTCAAACTCTAAAGCCAAAGTTAGATTTAAATATGATAAATTTAATTCAGAACCCACAATTCTGAAAACTTGGATTTCCTAAGATCCAAGAATCCCTTTTAATAAATTCATTATTAAGTTTAGCAATCAAGACCAATTTAATTCTACAACATTCCACACAGTTGCCTAAGAACAGGGGAAAAACCACGCCACATTCTAAATGCGTCAAAACACCGAAAAACTTGAACAACAGCGTCGGATTAAGCGTTATTGGACTTGGATCTTGGATTACTTCAAATTCTGATGTGGAAATTACTGAAATGAAACAATTTCTGCAGTTATTTCTAATAAATAAAAATCAATTTCCATTGGTAAATTACCTTACAAAATCGGGCGCTCGAGATATGACATGTTCAAACTCTGTGAAAGACAGCTTGCCGTCATCGTCCGCGTCTGATTCTTCTAAAACCTGTGAAAATCAATTAAAAATAAATGAATTTAGAATTTTTTTTCAAAATCACCTTCTCGCAGACTAGACTGATGGCTTCGTTGTCCAATTCGTTTCTGGTTAAGGCACGCACGGTTTTCTCCAAATCGTGGATTCCGAGAAAATTGTCGCTGTCGTAATCTTAAAAGCAAGGGAAATGGTTTTGGTATGAGATTATTTATCAACATTTTTAATCTACCGTAGATTTTAAACGCGTAAATGAGTTTGACGTCTCTAGGCGCGTGGTCGCTGAAAATTGATAACATGTCCAGAAAGTCTTCGAATGTCAAGTTGCCGGTGCCGTCATCGGAGAAGACTTCGCATATTCTTCGGCGGAAAGGATTTTCCTGGAATGACAAATGAATTTGAAATAGGATTGTTGGATTTCACACTTGCAGTTAATAAATCCAACATAAATTGTTGACTTTTTCAAATTTTTACCTGAAAATGTCCATTTTTATCTGAAAATGTCCATTTTTACCTGAAAATTTCCACTTTTACCAGAAAATTTCCATTTTTACCCGAAAATTTCCATTTTTACCTAAAAATTCCCATTTTTACCTAAAAATTTCCATTTTTACCTAAAAATTTCCATTTTTACCTGAAATTTTCCATTTTTACTTGAAAATTTTCATTTTTAACTGAAAATTTTCATTTTTACATTTTTAACTAAAAATTTTCATTTTTACATTTTTAACTGAAAATTTTCATTTTTACATTTTTACCTACACATTTACACTTTTACCCACACATTTACACATAAATTTCCAATTTTTCCATATAAATCACCACTTTTACATACAAATTTCCATATTCCCTATTTACTTTAGAAAAAATTTTAATACCTTCAATTCAGCTATTTTCTCAACAAACTCGCACGGAACTTTAACCGTATGTGGTTCATCCCCGGTCATAGTTTTCGGCACATTTTCAGGATCCATTTCACGATATCTCTTAAAAACCCTGAAACAAAAAAACAACCATACAAAAACTAACTCATCAAATTTCCCTTCCCAAAAAAAAATATTTATATCACCTTAAAATATCCTTCCTATTGAAATACGTAACATCCTATAAAATATTCACAAGATCATAGGTGTGGTTTCATTTGGGCGTAGTTCAAAAAACAAATATCGATTTTATTTCTCACAAAAATATCATAAACTCGCGTAACAATTATCAAAATAATTTTTTTAAATTCAAAATTTCACTTCTGAATGCATTTGCTGCCCCTCACAACAGTTAAACTTCACCGCAATGCTTTTCTTAAACTTTTTAAAAATTTATTGTACTCCCATACCTCGCTTTTCGCCATAACGGCCTTGTGTCATTACGGCTAATTTCGATTTACGGCCTAACATTTTCGATATACGACCAAAAAGTCGGGAAATTCTCCGATTTGTTATACAGCATTTCGCTTTGCGGCCGACTTTCCAGGAACGTATCCCGGCCGTACAGCGAGGTATGGGTGTATTGAATTTTGAATTTTGCTCTGCAAGTTTTTACAGATTTAAGATGATTTACTTTACATTTTTGAGTGTCTGTGGAATAATATTGTTATTGGGTACCTGGTAATCTTCTAGCTGCTCCTCAGTTAAAATTATCACTTTGTTTCCCATTTAAATTTGCAGTGCAGTCAAGTATCCTGTAAGCAGGAGTAAGCTGTTGCCTAGAGTGAAGCAGAAGGCAGAGATTGATTAAAAACTTGGACATATTGCCACTTGGCGGCAGTAATGGCTGAGCGGATTGCAAAGCTGTGATTTGCAAATTCAGCAAATCCTGCAAATCAGCAACAAAATTTCTGGCTGCACAATTAACCATTTAGTCAAAAATCTCGTTTGTTTCTCGGTCTCGTACGAGATCTCGTCTCGGAAAATCAAGATTTTAAAACAACCAAAATCCTGGAATTATACTAGGAAAACCAAAACCCAAACCCGACTGCCGTTTATGTCCGGAATGCAAACACCACTGTTCAGATCCTGTTTCGCTTACCGGTGTTCATTCAATAGGCATTCCACTGTACCTGTTATCATTTTGTCCTCTCATGTTTCACAATTGGAAATAAAATAAGCACATTTTAATTGTCTGAAAATTTTATTCAACAACTAAAATTACAATAAATACAAGACCAACACAATAACTTTGAATTTACCCAACAACTCTGGATGCAAAAACGAACTGTTTACGCTGAATCGAAGACTTCCGTCAACTTAATTGGAGAAAAACCATTCAAATGTCATTTATCCTACACATTTGAATAATTTTTCTCCTGTCAAATTGATTAATGAAATAACACCAGGAAAATTTAAAAATTGTATTCACACTACCACCATTTAAACACTCAAGTGATACCTATAATTTGACTCCAACACGCAACGCGTACAACATCTACAGCCGTGGTCATAAAAATCTTCCCTGCGTAGATTCAAACCCACACGCAGAATGAGCGATTTTAGCTGTGTCCACCAGAAGGTGCAAAAACTCATTGATTGTTTGTGACAGGTTGATATTTAAATGATGTCATGGAAAAACCAAACATCATGGTTTCAGGTGGTTCTATGACCAGGACTGTACTCATTTTTCTTGGCAGCTCGATGGACAATCGGGTTTGGCCTGCAAGGTTGAAATTAGACACAATGGAAAAAATTAGTAATTGTAATATTGTAAGTGGAATTTTGACCCAAAAATTCAAATTTAGGCCCAAAAACAATAATTGTGTGACCAAAACACTAATTTCTGCATTTAAAGTTTCAGTTTATGTGGTTTTTTTTGTTAACTTTTGCATTTAGATTGGTTTTAAAAATTTAAACAAGTTTAAATGACACTAGTCTAAAATATTCCTTGTCCTAAGAAATCCAGGTCAAAACTAATCCCACATCCCCTTGCTTCTGGACCCCCCCCCCAGAGGAATTTCACTGTAGATTACAACATACAAAGAAAATATTTTCAAAAAAATTGTTTCTATTTTAGTTTACAAAAGGAACTTATATAGTTTGTATTTCCTGTGATCATATGACTCCCAAAAAGGCAATAAATAAATTTTTCCATGTCTTTGAGACAAATTGGATACCATACATTACGGTAGCGTGCTTGGGAAACACGGGTTTGCCGTAAAAAAATCTTTTTTTCTTTGGTTATTACCTAGAATGAAATTCGTAAGTGATTATGAACACTTTGATGTATATTTTTCACATTTGAACTAACCTGGTATGTGTAGAAGACCTCGAGTGGAGAGACGAGAAAGGCTGCATGCTACCACGCGCCACCGACCGACACAAAGACATTGCTGACGCACCCTGTATCCACTTCCTCTTTTATCTATGTGTCATGGTGTCATTTTAAAAAGATAAAAATAAAAAATAAAGATAAATATTTTTTTTATTGTGTTGTTAAATAAGTACTTATTTATTTATACTTGAATAAAATTAAATGAATTCTAATAATTTTAATTATATTTTTGTGTACGATGCTGCCGTCTGGTGATAGAAAAACTACGAGGGCGGAGCTAAGCTGAAAGCTGGCTCTTTGTGTTTTTTTTAGGGGAATAGACGATGCTGGAAGATTTTAGTACCGTATTACAAGTGGATTTCTCAAGATTTCTCAAGATTTCTCAAGATTCCTCAAGATTTCTCAAGATTTCTCAAGATTTCTTAAGACTTCAAGATTTTCAGGCGAATTTCTCAAGATTTCTCAAGATTTCTCAGGAAATTTCTTTAAAGATTTTGCTTGATTTTGCTATAATTTGTGAGACAAGTTGTACGATTTTTATGGATTTCGACAATTTCAGAAATTTACTCAAGATTTCATAAATTTGCTATGGATTTGAAGATTTCAGGGTTTCAGGCGGATTGCTTTAAAGATTTTGAAGATTAAATATCTTTTCAATTCCAATATTCTGTTTCAGATCTGTCCTAGCAACTGATATTTGTTTATTGTCCTTTATTGTCGTCTAAGGGTAAGTTCCCAAAACCTATTGACTTAGAAATAAATGTCTAGATGCAATCAGTTTTCACTACAAACACCAACTTACAAACACCAGGAATTCATAAAAAATTGCTTTAAATGAAATTGAATGATGTTTGAGGACGACTGTTAAATTTTACAACTTCCTTATTTTCAAACCCCACTCCCATGACCTTGTTGGTGGACATGTGAGAAGCACCCTTAAACCCTGTTCACACCAAGATTTTGGATCTCATCCGACCTTGCGGATGTAGATCCACGATTGGTGTGAACACCAAACTCCGTTGGCGGATCTAGATCCGCGTGCCCAACAACTCGATTCGCCAATCGAGTTCCCACAACTCGATTCGCGGATTGGATCAGGATTGGAAACAGACTTGTGCCGGCATAAGTCTGTAGCTTCCCATTCTTGAGCACATGTGTTAATAAAATGGCAGCACGAATTCATTATTATTATTGTTCAGTGTTATTATTATTATTTTATTCTTATTCATTATTATTCATGATAATTTAATTCAATAATGCCAACAAGATTTGTTGTTTTATTATCATGTTGGCAGCCATTGTAGTGAGGTGTTCCTAAAACCTGTTGCTACTAAAACCCGGTTTTGTTTGATTGGATCACATTTTGGTGTGAACACAACCTAAATCCGGGTGAATATTGGAACTCGGTTCAGTTGGATCTGATCGGGTGAATCAGATCCAGCCAAACTACATCCGTTGGTGTAGACATGGTATTACTATATTCAACTTATAATCCTTAGTGGTTCCAATGGGATTAGATCAGTCCTTGCACCATCTGGCGGATTGTGGTCAAAACAGAATTTGGAAAAGTGTAGGGTTTTTGTGGGCAGTGTTGTGCCGGTGCACGGTACTGTACCGGCGGTACCAGTACCACCGGTACCGGCCCAGTACCCACACCGCAGCCACAGTACTTTTTGGGGGCAGAAGTACCGGTACCGTTACCAGGAAAAAATATCATGGAAGTATCGGAACCAGTACCGGCACTGGCAAAAAATGCTACAGGTACTGAGTACCAAATTACGGTACATCTCGGTACACGAGAAGACGCGAGATTGTAAAATAATGCTTTTTATACGTATAACCAAAAATTTCTTGGTTATATAAAAAACATTAACCGGCACAATACTGACAGAAAACATTTTAGATTTTTTTTTTTTAGCTTTTAGATGACTTCTTGTTACGTTTTGGTCACTTTACCAGAAAAGACGCCAAAACTTGACCGAAACGTCACCAAAGATCCCAAAACGAGACTGAAAAGTCACATTTTGGGCTCTCAAAAAGTCACCAAAAAGCTGATTGTATTATACAATTATATAATTCAAAAGCTGATTGTATAATACAATCAGCTTTTGAATTATATTTTTTTGTGTTTTAACTCTATCATTAAAAATAAAATCGTGCAATTTTGCAGATCTCACGGTGTCTCGTGTACTGCGAGATGTACTGCGATTCTCGGTACCGGTGCAGTACCAGTACCACGGTACTTTTGGCCTGGTATTCAGTACCGTGTAACTGTATCACGGTTCTTTTGGCCCTGAACGCGGTCCTGTGTACTTGTGCCGTGGTACTTTTGGGCCAGAACACGGTACTGTGTACCGATACCGCGGTACAGCTTGTGCAGTACCGGCACAACACTGTTTGTGGGTGGCTTTTCTACCCATCACTATGCTACACCTTCTAGTGAGAATTCAGAATATTTATTGAGTGTTTACACAAGTACAACACTCAGTTATTCTTAGGAATCTCGCATCAAAGTTTGGATCAATAGCCCTAAATTATCGATTCTATTAGATTGATATGTTCTTCCTATCTAGGATTATTAATACATAAGTATCACCATATGACACAGAATACCTAATTCTGTGGATACCAAGTAATTCTTAGAAGGAATATCAACCCTTGTGGTGACCCTGAATTATTCAATTGGAATCCAAGCTTAAATGTAGTATTTTAATGTCACTTAGAATCAAAAACCCAACAATAGTTTTTGTCATGTGGCAGGAGGGGGTTGCTATGAGAACTAAGCAACTGAGGGTTGAAAAAGCAATGTGCCTTATTTCATTGTTAGAATCTATTATTAGAATTGGAACAGGAAATTCCATTTCCTGTGAGGATGAATCCTCAGTCTGAAACCAACACTTGAAACCATAATATTGCATTTTGTCTGTGTCAAAAATCTCTAAAAACAGGATTAACAGCCAGGCCAGCAAGAATACTTTTATTTGGTTTTCAGCTCTAAATTTACCATTACTCACAAATGTGATAAGTTTACTCTTTTATCTAGAAAAAGGTGAAAGTTTTACCTTTTATCATAAAGGAGGCCTTATTCCACATAAGGCAGGGCTCGAGCTTAATCTAATTAAGCACCATATCCACTGGACCAGAGGTCATCCAGGTGGACCAGTCGAGAGCGCAATTGGGACCAAGGAGAGATCGAATTCACCCTCGAGAGAGCATGCCACATACACTGACCAGTGGCAAGTCAACTGGACCAGTTGGAAGATCGCAGTGTAGGCCACGAGTGAGTACGAAGATTATCCAAGTGAAGATATTCACTTATCCGGATCAAACCGGCGACTCAGTGATTATTTCACTGACGGAATTATTCCGTTTGCAGATAATTCTGTTTGTGCCGTGTACGTCAACCTATCGCATTCCATTACGTTAAGGTGCATTTTCATTTGCAATTTTTTTCACAATTGCGCGCGAATTCTAAAAATCGCTAAACAAAAATCCCGCGCTTTGTTATTTTCAACAAAGCAGAAAAATGAATCGCGCGCGATTTGTAACGCGATTCTTGTACTCGCGTGACAAACGATGCTAGTTCTCAACCGTTCCAGGCACGCGATATTGCATCCCATACAGACCACGTGACCAGCTTGGGCCAATGGGAAGTTGAGTTTGCTAAATTGTTCCCATTGGCTGAGATTTTTTCGTTGTTTTTGTTGGATTTTTGATGATTTTTGTTTGTTTTTAGTTTAATGTAATAATGGACGTGAGAATTGGATGGTTATGATTTTTTTTTCAGAGGTAGAGATGAATAAAGACTCCCACTGTGGAGCAGCTTTTTTTTAACCCTGCGTGGCAGAAAGTAATTCGGGGTTACAACACCCTATTGGTCTGATGTATTCTTAACATCATAAACAATGAATAAACAGTTATTTATTCTGAACTCAGCAATAATTTGCACTGCATTTCTTATATTTTACGCTCCACAGTGGTGCAGCGCAACTTGGTGTCAATTGGGTCACTTTTTATTGCTTTGTAACCATCACAACCATTACTTATAAGTTTATTGTATGGCCAGTTTCTGGTCACGGGCGACACAGTTCCAAAACGGCCTGCTTAATACAACTACACCATGCCAGAAAGAGTTGCTGTTTTGGTTCTGGAAGTTGCCTTCAGCGACCAAAGGGAAAGGTGCAAGCAGAAAGGTGCAAGAGTGGGTTGGACTGACTAGTCTAGATAGGAGTCCTGTCCTATCAGGGCCGGCCGGACAGCGATGTGAACGGTGCGCCCTCACACGGCTCTGCACTTGGAAAGCCCCGCGCCACGCTTCTTGATGACATTTCGGGCCCTTTGGTAATGTTTTGGTCACGTTTTGGGCTTGTTCGCACAAAGCCTTGCTTATTGCCCGCCGGCCCTGGGTCCTATTATAGGACAGGACTATCAGAAGACAAACTTTTTTGGTCGTTCCTTACTTTTGTTCACCATTGATAATTGTTACGAATTTAATTAAATCTATTAAAGTCCATGTAATGCTTACTTCTGATTAAATTTTTCTGCATGTTTTGATCTTCGTTTGAATACAAAATATCCTGACGGAGTTATAGGAATTTGTTTAATTCTGTACATGCATCGATTAGTTGTATCATCTTGTAGGAGGTATTCTAATTCTCTGCACGGCGAAATCAAGGCATTGTTGCTATTTGAAATTAGTAGTTTTATTTCCAAATAAGTAGAAACACTCCCTTCATTAATGCTTTTTTTCATACGCTTCCAAATTGTTTGCGTAAGATCTGTATTTGCTTTCTGCAATTTAAAATCAAACACTCAACTAATTTAAATGGGGCTGTTCCTATTGCGCGCGATCCTGTTGCGCGCGGACCGAAATGCGACCGAAAACAGTTCCATTTGCGCGCAGTTCCTATTGTGTGCGGATTTAAAAAATTTAAAGTTTTAAATTAAATTTAATCACAAAAACGTTACGTCCGTAACGTTATGTCGACGTAAATTATTAATTATAAATTATAAATTATAAATTATAAATTATAAATTATAAATTATAAATTATAAATTATAAATTATAAATTATA
>JAQIXU010002956.1:0-10352 GCA_034701245.1 Strigamia transsilvanica
CTAATTGTTCAAGCAAAGTTGTGAGGTGGACAAAAAATTGTTGGCAGCCATTTTGAGAAATCATAAGGAAATGACATTTGATTGGCTGCCTTATTTTATAAGATACTCTCATAAAAATCCATTTTCCTTATGCATACAGTCCATCCTTATGCTTATGACGCCATAAAGTCTTAAGTATGGCCATTTATAAGGAAAAAGGCATGTCCGCAAACTCTCTATTACATATAAATATTCTACTTAATATTGTCCGCTGAAAAAGTAAATGCAAGATTTCAGTTGTCCGCCATTTGTCCGCAAAAAGTTTTAGCATTGAGGCAAAAGATGGCGCTTACTTCAATACGCATGGGACAACTCCGATTCAGTTAATCGTCCTAGGTCATATTATGAGTCGTATAAAACGCAGTATCCACAAAGTACATGTATTATTTTGTGCTGGTTCAGCTTGTATTGTTGACAATGTTGGCAACTGCGAACGTGTATCACATACAGCAAAATTGTTTTTCAAGTTGCAACTTTCTAACCAATGCAGTACTTGAATTTCCCCCCCCCCCAACCCCTCCAAAAAAAAAAAATAAAAAATAAAAAATAAATTTGTTTATAAGGAGTCGTACAGATTGATGTGCACTGCCAAAATCTCTCAACTGAAAAATGGTGGAGCGACGACCGAGGTTATACTGCCTGTGCCGAGTAACCACACTGAGAGAAATAAAGAAACAGACAAATGGAAGATAGAGCAAGAGGGTAATCAATAAAAGAGATAGTAAACTTAAGAATAAAAAAAAAAAATTTAAAAAAAAAAAAAAAAAAAAAAAATACCATAAAAATGTTAAACCTCATAAAACAGCTGTACGAGGTTATAAAAAAACATACACGTAGATAAAAGCAGCGAAAAATTATTCAAAGACCTAAAGGTGAGGCTGAACCAACTAAATCACCCATAAATCATTTTTGGGCTTATTTACACACTGCCCTTTGTACCGCCCACCTTACAGCTCAATACTTGTGATTAAATTGAATTATTTTGACTCGGAATTCATCTTATTTTCATCCCCAGAGAGAGCCAGATAGAAAGAGATGGAGAGAGGCGCGAAGAGCATCTCCATTGCGTGTGTGGGGCAATTAGCGAAACAGCAGATCGGCTCTTGTTTACGTTACACGGGAGGTCAATAACACGCGAGTCAAGTGCAAATTCAATTTGTCAGTCTCAACATTTTTCTATAATGTTAAAATTAAACTTCATTTGCAGTCGGCGTGCAAGTCACAAAAGACCGATCGCTATTGTTTGAGTTTGCAAGTGCGAGCTCAACCCGGCCACTCTGCAACTGGCAATCAAATTAACTCGTTCATTTCCTGCCGTGATCCCAACGCGACGAGCAGGCGCATTAATTAGCACTTCATTTAAGCACAAAGTCGCGCGCAGTGCAAAACATGCCACATCACCACCTCGCCATTTGTTCCTCGTTATGTGCCACCGCAAAGTGGCAAAGACCATCCACAAAATTACGCATATTTTCACGTAATTTTCGTATAGATCTTAACTTGACCAAAATGACCATCGATAACTTAATTCCTGCCACCAACCACAATCTTTGCGGACAAAGTGGTATCAAAGTTGATACCACTTGCACAGTAAGCAATACAGACCTGACGAAGTGATCAGAATTTGATCAAGTATAAATTCTGGAAAAAATGGCAGAACGCCGTCTCAGAATAAAAGCTGATTTGCGAGACATTCAATATTTGTTGATTTCTTTTAATAAAATGAAGCAGACAAATAATCGATTCTAAATTAGTTTAAAACTTTTTATCCATGTGCTCGGTCTATTGGAAGCAAAATGGCTGCTGCAACAATCGGTTTGCTTAATCCTAAGAATCCACTAAACAGATGGATTATGATTACATCACTTCCGGTATGCAAGACTCAGGAGAATCGAGAGAATCAGAAAAATT
This sequence comes from Strigamia transsilvanica, assembly GCA_034701245.1. Lineage (NCBI taxonomy): Eukaryota > Metazoa > Arthropoda > Chilopoda > Geophilomorpha > Linotaeniidae > Strigamia > Strigamia transsilvanica. The sequence goes on from JAQIXU010002956.1 coordinate 1,951, forward strand.
GAAAGAATCCATTTAAATTTGAACGCACCTAATAAGATTTCATTTGGAGGAGGATTTTGGGTGTTTTGCGCAATGAAATTTGCGATGTGAACGACCGTGTGCTCCCAAAAATATCAGTGTGGAAACTAATGTATAATTCCCTTCATATGCATATATTTATATATGCGTGTGTCCCAGCTTAAAGAGTGTTATTACATTATACAGTATTATTCAGGGGCCTCGCAGTGTCCGAGGTCTCACGGTAGCAGTGTTTATGGTACATCTCATAGAGGGGGGGGGGGGGGGCAATAATTGTCATCATATTCAGAAAATGCCTAATCACACATGCTGGGTTGCCATGTGTTCCTCCAGAAATAAACAAGATCAGGTTTGTTTTATTAAATTTCCAAAGAAAAATAGATTACTTAAGAAGTGAAAATTAAAAAAAAAAAAAAATTGGTTCATTTTCAAAATATTTAATTCAACAACCTGTCGATTTAGCATTTTTTAAGTTGCTAATAAATCAAAAACATTGGTACCTTTGTTGCAAATCAAGCCACCACGTGTTATCAAGATACAAGACACAAACTGTAGTTTACAATAGAGTTTAACATTCTGTGAAGCTCACATGGCACTTTTATCTTAAAATTGAATCTACCTTCATTATTAATGTCTATCATTAACAATTCTGCTCTCCTTTTTAGTCATTCACTATCCAGTCCCCAAAAAACTTAAAGCAGATGACTGATGACCCTCTTTTCCCTCATTCCGTAATAGTTTCTGCAATATATAAGTCAAAGAGCTCCAGAACCTTATAGATAACTATAATGGAATGCCATGTAACCTTGTCACAACACAGAAGCCAAATTGCATTACATTTCCGCTTGGAAAAGGTACCTTAAGCATTAAAAAATGTTTTGAAAGTATAAGGGAATAGAAACTTCTATCCCTTTAACATAAATGGATCTTGTCGAGGCAAAAGAGGACGGATCGAAGTAAAATGCATGAAACGCGCGTCCTCAATTGCAAATGATTCTGTTTACGACCACAACCAGCAGCAGACTTTGCCTCATCCGCGTTATCGCTTAATAGATATCATATCACCAGTGGCATTACAGGAGAGCAGAAAAACATCCACAAACACAACCTCAGTTAACACTTGTGCACATCTATTTGAAATTTCTAAATCTCACATTAATTCTTGTAATTAACCAATTGTTGTTGAATAATGGTCAATTTTTAGTCAACCACTTCCATTAGCACTCCACAATCACTTATTGACATTAACACTGCCAGGAATCAGACAAACCCAGAGTTTATTGTGGTTGGCTAGCACCCTTTCATTTTTTCTTTCGCATTGGTGTGGATAAACTTCCACAGCATAAAGAGTGCGGATTGGGCGTTGCACTGCACAAAGGCGCTTGGTTTTGAGGGTGTCATTTCAGAGAAATAGTACACTTTTCTGCAATATGGGGGCGCTGAAATACAACTTTGCACAAAGGCATCTCCTACCCACGGCACAGCCCTGGGCGCTGGTATTTTATGTACAGTGGAACCTCGCATAATGAGCACCTCGCATAACGAGCACCTCGCAAAACGAGTAATTCGCATAACGAGCAATGCGAATTATAAAAAAATTACTCGCTTAACGAGCTACGTTTCGCATAGCGAGTGACGTTCTCCCCGTATTAGGAAGAGACCCCCTGTTTCGCTTAACGAGTGTTTCGCAATACGAATAACACTCCAGAACGAATTATGCTCGTTATGCGAGGTTCCACTGTATTTCTTCTTTTCTTCAGGGTGCAAGATATCCTTTCTGCATTACTGAATCAGCACGCCACGCTGATCACCTGTTCCCATTAGAACACCAAAGTTAAGCAGCATTGAATCTTGTTAGTACTTGGATGCAGGGCCGACTGGAGGTTTTGTGGGACCTAGGGGAAAAGTTATTAGCGGGGCCCCAAAAATTTGCAAATATTTACAGAGTGGGGCCTTGGTCTGGAAATCCCAGTTGCTTTATCATCCCTGTCTGATCTAACTGCTGTTCCTACAGGAAGAAAATCTGCATTGTGTTCATGCATGGAACTGCTTGATCGTTGGCGATTAGCTGACAGTAAGCTAATTACTTATTAGTACCTCCTTATTTGCTTCTTAGATGCTATCATCTCTTTTCTTTCTTACTGCTTGTGCTACCAGCACTTGACTTTCTAACTGCTTTATTTCTCTCCCACAGTTAATTCTTACTCTTATTTATAGTGTAAATACTCAGTAAACACCGGAGTACAAATCATTCAAGTTGACTTTAGTCGCTAAAGCAAATACTCTTTAACTGGATTTTGTCTGGTTTCTTCAGTTCTCAGTACAAACGCAAGGCTTGATCCATCAAGAAAGTAGTCCCACAGGATGCTCCTTACATGTCCTCATACTCTCAACAAGCTTTCAGACTTTGGGTCATGACTGGGATAGGTCAAACTCAATCCATCAATCTCAGTGATGGTGAAGTTGGGATGAGTCAGACTCTGGTTCAAGTTGGCGCACACGCATCATCTTTGGTTGGTTAGGCTAGAATGATTAATACAGGGCTTTCCATCTGGCAGTGTGTCACTGTAAGTAAAATTCTCTTCTTTGGTGAATATGACACTACTTACAGCCAAATCCAACAAAATGACATCATTTTAAAGACTATTGGCAAATTCTACAAATGGTAACCAAAATCCAACAATAAGGTAATGCCTGTAGTAATTTGCCCACAGAAAGTTACCATATTGCAACAACAGATGGGGTACCTGTATCACACAAAAATGACAAATGGGAAATCCTGCATTAATCATCCTAAACAGGTTTTATATACACACCCAACCCTTGCTTTACGGCCTAGATACGTTCCGGAAAAGTTGGCTGTAAAGCGAAAAGCTGTACAACGAATCAGGGGAACGTACACAGGAGATCTTCCTGACTTTTTGGCCGTATGACGAACATTGTGGGCCATAAATCGAAAAAATGCCATACTTCCCTAAGACCGTCATAGCTAAATGCCATATAAAGAGCAGCCGTATAGCGAGGGTTGGGTGTACTGTACTGTGTGCACCACTTTTTCAAAAATCTTTCTGACAACCACCAGGGCTGGATAGGTCGGGCCAGGGAGCAGATTCAGTTCTACTTTACAACTATAATATTTTAAAAGATATTTTTTGAATGATTTAACTGATCACGTTAAAATCCATTGGGGGTACATTACGATTTCGTTGTGAAGCTACTCTTACAGTTGGCTCATTCTACAAAGCAGTCTTGGGTAAGCGACACAAAGTTGACTGAAGCGGTCCCTCTAGAAATGCGTACCTAATCGGTGAGATAGCAAGCAATCTCTCGAGATACAGTGTTACTGGCCAGGGAATTACATTGCGTCCAATGCAGGTATTAGAATTCCAATTCAGAAAACCCGAATATAGCCATTCTTCCGATGAAGCAATCTGAGATGCTAGATTGCAAAGCCAATTTAATCAAGTCATAAAATCAACTTGGATTTCTAAGATGGTCATTTGCTCATGCATTTGAAATATGATAGCTAAATTCACCAATATTCTCTTTAAACATCTTTGGCAACCACCTGCCTAAAAGACCACTTTATATTGGCACTATCACGGATTCCTGTGTACTATTTTCCTGTATTGGACGCCCACCCATCTAAAGACCATCCGGGTTTTTGGCACCATAGACAGGTTCCACTGTAATTACATCAACTTTGTCTCTTTGAAACAACCTAAACAAATCTTCTAGAGTGATTTCAATTACATTAATGGCACTCTAAACTATAAATCAAAATCTTTCGATCAAACGATTATCTTTAGTGGTCAAGTGATTACTGTATGTGGTAAGATTCTACTAATAGTGTAACTGTACATTATAAAATTCGAATCCTCCATCCATGCTGAGTTCAAAAATCCTTATTGCATAACTAATTCCCAGTGCGGTCTGCTGGTGGAAGTTAGAAGCCGTTAGACGAAGCGTTTTTGTCGAATGCAGTGAAACCCACAAAATTATTATGCTGGAGTTTTAAGGGGCAGAGATTTTCAATTTGGAATAACTAATTAAATAAATAACCAATGACTACAACTTTCACCTGGCATAAAGTGTACTATTACACAAACAAAGTCAAAAATTTTTAGCAAAAAAAAAAAAGCTCAGAAAAAAATTTTCCTAATCAAGAAAGTGGTTGTTCCTAAGCAGCTATAGCCTATGCCTCCAACAGTTAAATGTCTTTGCAACTCAGCATCAATGTAGACCTTTCCAATTATGTCTATGTTGTTTTGTTGACAAAATATACAGTATCAGTTGTGTTGTTTGATTGAAATGACAACAAAACAGTAATGACACAATTCTAATGTTGAACAATGTGCTCTTGTGGTGGTTAGCTGCACTCTTAGCCTAAGCAATAGCACTGCCACATTTACTTGTGCGCAATAAAGGAATTCACAGATTGCAGTTGGCATCAAGATTCTGGGCGCAGACCGTAGTGTCTTCAGTAATTCTTTCAAGGTGCTGCTGATGACAACACAATTAAGCACGCTCAGTCAAAATATGCAAGCTGCAACTGCCTGGTGTTTTGAGATGGCATTTTGTCAAATACAATTGGAACAATGCCAAAAGCAAAAACATTTTTGCAGAATGCACAGTCGCCTTGCATAACCCCCAACGGCTAAAACTTTTTTCAAAAGAAAAAAACCCAACTGCTAAACAAAAAAATTAAAATCTCAAGACCACCTGGGATAATTAAACCAAAAGCAGTGTGGTTACTCTCCTAATGGCTGAACAAGATTGATGAGAAGCAGAAAGTGCCTGAATATTTAATGATCGCGCGCACACTTAACTGCATCCAAGATTTGCCATGAAAATCAAGTCTTATGGGAACCAAAACACAAACAAACACCAATAAACAGGAGCAGATTGATGTGCGAGTAATGGCCCAAACGTTTGGGAAAAAATGGCCCATTTCAGCAAAAAGAATTCAGTTTTTGGGCAATTTTATATCGCTAATGAGTGTCCCGATTTTTTATTTTCAAAATCTGGTCAACCTGCTAATGGGTTCGCACCAAGAATTAAAAAAACCACATATCCAAGGCAGCATGCAGCCAATAGACCAAAGGTCGGCAAATATTTTAGGTTCTGCGGGCTAAATAAAGCCTTTCTCTGATCTCGACTCGCGGTCAGCCGTTTTTAGCTCCTAGGCTGTACAAAAAGAAGTGGCGGGCCGTAATTTGCTGACCCCTGCCAGGGTCAACTCCAGGTCTATTCCATGTCTGTTCACAGCTAGATCCTGCTGATCAAGATGGCTGTCTGTTTATTTTCCGTACCTTGCCAACCTACACCAGAGAAAAAGATAGGAGCTCTGTTGTATAAACTAGAGCCTGCCATATCCCTCATGGAATATGGGACATTTCAGTAGTGTCAATACACCACAGTTCTGGGCTAGCTTTTGCAGCGATCTAGTTAATACCACTGGATTTGAACGATCTAGTTTAAACAATTTTAAACTATAGTTGGTTTGAACCAATATAAGCGCCTGATTCTATTTCAAAAAAATATGGTAATTCCCAAAATTTCAAATTTCAATTTTTCTCGCTTTCTTTTTTCCGGTAAAAATTTCCCTTCATTATCAAATTATTTATCTCCTTTTCCATAAAGTGCCTACTTAAATCCTCGTTTCAGTCCTTTCGAATATCGATTTCGTTTCACCTTGCAATTTCTTAGAGAAAAAGAAAGAAAAAAAAAACTGACGATTTGCAGCATACACACACACACACTTCATTTTTCCTTATCGGTGCATTTGAAAGATTTCTTTCTTGTAGCAAAAAAAAAAATTCATTTCAATTCCGCGATTCGACTTCCGTTTTAATTTAAACCATTTTAGAAGAAAAGGAATTATTACTCACCTCAAGTCACTCTCGTCTCGGCACAAAAACCAATGAACTTTATCTTTGTTCTTGGAACCGAAGGCGAGAAGTGTGGCCTGAGTGCGGCCAGGGGGCAGTTCTGGTCTGTTGGGAATCCTCGACGTCCATTGTGCGATGGCGATCAGATGAGGTGCTTCGCGAATCACGATTCCACCATCCGGTTCGAGTCGATCTCGTTCGCGGAACCAGGCTATTGTGGAGTCGCTGTATAACACAACGTACTCCTCTCGCCAATCCTTGCCGAAAAGACGCTCTGTGTAATAATAATAAAAAGATATAAAGTAAAAAAAGAAATAAAAAAAAAAAAAGTTGCGCAGGATTTGAAGGAAAAAACGGTTAGTTGGTTATTACCATGATGTGACGTTGACAAATGAAGCAAAACGTGCGCAGCATTCCAAGAGAACTAACCCGGGCAACTTTTCAACATTATCGAAGAGATATAAAGTAGGAAAGATATTTTCAGTAGGTCATTCAAAGTTTGTTTTTAGTGTTTCCATAAACAGAATGGACACCAAAAAACAACCATAAACCATCACCGAAAACTACACGAACAGAAAGCGCAACTAGAATGGTCTTTAAAGCGGTTTATGCGTGGTGTTTCAAAATGGTTGCCACACAAGTTAGATCAGGGATTGAACTACCAGGCTGACATTGTCAACTGCGCATCCCATTCTGCGCAGACGATTTTCTAATTCCAGTTTATATTTAGCACGATTTAGCTTAATATTCGGCAAAATAATGCTAAACAAATGAAAGAAAACAACAACATTTCAGTAGCATGCCATAAATAACCAGTGTATTGGTGTTTATTTATATTATTTTGCAATTTTAAGCCTAATATTAGGGTAAATTAGAACTAGAATTAGAAAATCGTCTGTGCAGATATAGACTTTCTATATCGCATGGCTCGATGTCCTAGCAGGCTTTGCTCAGTGGATAGAAGTGCTCAGGATAGAAGGACTGGAAGCTCCTTGTTAAATTTCCCAAAGAGACCAAAGAACTCAATTCTCTCCCATCTGAAAAGCAAACATGGCTGAAATTAAATAAATACTGCTGAGCTTTTCCTTTTCTTGGTAAAATTTGTTATTTATTTATTCTATTAACTTTTAAAATTTATTTTCATTATTTTTACTCCATCCTTTCATCATCACCGGTATACTGTGTTTGTGATTTCATTTATTTATTTATTCTCTTAATTTTTATCATTTCTATTGTTTTAAAGAAAGATATGGCATATGCATTACAAAAAAAAACTTCTCCCTTCAAAGAATAAAATAAATCCCGAATAATGCATCGCGCGCTTTCGAGCTCAACTTTCTGCATCTCAAACTTTCATCTTAGCTGATATCTCATCTCGCGACACTAAAATAAACCCAAATCTCCAAATCTAGACTTTGAAATTCCGTTTGTGCTGTACCAACAGAAACTTTGAACGCACTTATTGCACGCAATCGATATATCGATACTGGGACGCCAATACGAATAAAACACTTCCCATTCTCAAAATTCATATACGAATATGAATACAAATCTCACCATATACGGAATCCCGTCGGGAGCAATTGCATTTTTTTCAGAGAAAAACAATTTATCGAATGAGAAAGATGAAACTCGTTTCTCAAGTTTCAGGGAACAATACTAACTGTTGTTCGCTTTAAGAAAAAAGGATAAATAGTGCGGAAGAACGAAAAAGTGAGTGAAACATACATAATAGTTAGGAATTAATGCGCGTTCAAAATGTGTGGGCGTGAGTCGAGATGCTGCGTGCACGCTCCTTCAATTAATGCGAGATGGATGGGATGGCTGTGGAAGGTGGTGCCATGAAAAGGATTAGCCAATCACCCGAAAACGTGCAACCCAATCTCAATTTCACACTTGGAGTGTAATCAACGCCACTCAAAACTCACGGCAGACAAAAAAAAAAGTGTTTCAATTCACAAATTACACTTTTAAAGAATTGCTTAAAGATTTATTGGGGAACTGCAGTCGGTTCCTAGTGCGAGTACTATCAACGTTATGGAGAAATTAAACCAATATAGACTTTGCATAACTTAATTTACTTTGCACACATATTCATAACTTGGTATTACTTACTTCCCATTGTTCAACATTGCGAACAAAGTTTGTGTTTGTATAGTTTTTGAGCCAGGAAATGGATATTTTAGAGCAAAAATTGAATAATTTGGGCCAAAAAATTGAATTTTTGGTGCCAAAAATGAATGTTTGGTGCCAAAAATGAATGTTTGGTGTTAAGAATGAATTTTTAATGCTAAAAATGAATTTTTGGTCCAAGAATAAATTTTTAGTGCAAAGAATGAATTTTTGGTGCTAAAAATGAATTTTTGGTCCAAAAATGAAATTTTGGTGTTAAAAATAAATTGTAAGTCCTAAAAAAGTATTTTTAGTCCTAAAACCGTATTTTTAGTCCTAAAACCGTATTTTTAGTCCTAAAACCGTATTTTTAGTCCTAAA
>JAQIXU010002957.1:0-10347 GCA_034701245.1 Strigamia transsilvanica
TAAAATGAGCATTCGCTAATGTGACCCGATCAGTGCGAATTTCGCTAAAACGAAATTCGCTAAAGTGATCGAATCCCAAATTCGCCCTTGATTACAAGTCACAGCAAAAAATTAGTGTTTGGAATACAAATCGCCCTCGATTGCAAGCCGCGGCTAATATTCGAAAAAATTGGCAAAAAAGTCATATGATTTGCTTGCCGTAACATAACATTTTCGTAGACATTTTCGTACGTTTGGCCGTATTTTGGGATGATTGTCATGCTGAATCACAACATCTTTTGTTTTCAGCTTGTAAAATTGTAATGCGCCCATCAAATCATCCTTTAATACGTCACAATTCAACTGAGAATCCATAGTTCCACCAATTCTTACAAGGTTTCCTGTGCCATGAGCAGTTATACAACCTCCATGATTTACAGTTGGGGTCATACATATAATGAAAGAAATGTAAATGAGATTTTGGTGTTTTCACTTCCAAAACGATTAATTTTTGTTTCATCCGAGAATATTATTCTGCGTTTTGTTGCATTTGAGTTTCGAGGGTTCTTCTTTTGAAGACCCAAAAATGTTGAATAAACTACTTCCTGTACCTAATTGTTTTGTCACTGACAAAATTTATCAAAACACTGAAATTCGATCGAGACTCATCAGCAATTCGCTCCAGAAGCTTTGCTGATCGTGAAACATTGGCTGCTTGCTTTGCCAGTTTGTTGATACGAAGGCAAAGATCAGGTGGTCATCTCAGCCAATCACAGCACAAGACCAAAGATGAGTTGGATTTTCCAACAGGAATGATAGCCAAGCAAAGAGTTAAGATGGGCATATCCTATAACTGAGTTATCCACAGTATGCAATAGAAAGTCAGCATCTTCTGACAGTAAATCAACAATTCAAAATAAAATTTCTACTTCTTCTAGTCATAGTTAGAAGAGAAGTCTGACAGTATATTTTCAATGCAAAACTGATGCACATAAAGAACAATCTGCTTGAAATACTTGGAAAGATTCCAACAAACAAGTCAGACGACCCAATTTCCAAAGAAAATTAATACACATGCAAGAAAAGTGCACATGAAGGCTGTCAAAAACACTATAAAGCTGAAACCAGCCCAAATAAACAACTCAAACTGGAATAATAATCAGCCTCTGTATTATTTATACATGTACTATACTTCCAATTTATAGACCCAGGGTGGATGAAGTTTGTTTACACACTACATTGCTTTCCCTTTCATTTCTGCTGCTGTTTACTTCCCTTTCTTGGTTTCAAGTTTCACAAGTCCCACCCCAACCCCAGACCTTACATTAATAATAACTTCCAGATGCTCCAAAACATTTTTTCCATGACCATTCATTCCTGCAATGTCAGAACAATCTGAATCCATTTTTTAAAAAAATATTTTCAGTCAATTTTCCTAACTGTCATATGATCCATCTCCTAGCTTTCTAAACATGATATAAAAGGCTTTAAAGGTATTTTTTTTTATATGACAAATTGGTATCATTTTTCCTTGTCTACATTCCATTAATGGCAACAGCCTTCAAGCTGAATACATTGCCTCAGAGAAAAAAAATGCACAGAAAAAAAGCTTCTGTCAACAAATGTTTTTCATGAATGAAAGTGGAGAAAGAAAGAGGTCTTCCAAAGGAGTCAAGTGGAACAAGTCCAATTGGAAATGCTATACCTTATTTTCATTTCATTGGACTTTCCATGACAACAAGAGGGTTTCTGGGGGAAAATCCTTGAATACACAAGGAAATGGATTTTTGGGATGTGATTACCAGAAGTGCAGCACCAAGCAGTCAGTCACTTATTAATATCCATCAAGGAGTCTTTGAAAGATATTGGCAAAGAATAAATTAAAATTCATATAAAATGTTCAACTTGCTGTGTTTTTGTTTATGTAAACAAGTTTATGCATTTTGCTGTTTGCCAATATTTAATTCATTACATTTCAATTCAATAATTCAAGAGGAAATGCACAAAAAACATTTCAAATTTGAATATTATTTCCCCAACTAAAGCAGAACAAATATTTGCTTTACTCAGCAATTCAGACAGCAAAGCTTACCAATTAGAAAAAGACAATAAAACTATCTGGTAAACTGGTCAGTCCTTGCAGATTCCATCTCTTAATAAAACAGCAAATTGAATAATTCAAAATCCGCCCCATCAACCACAAACACAATTTCATTTGCTGCCAGTTTGATGTCAATTACAGTGTCCCTGCAGATGAGCCAATTTAGATGTTTAAACTCGACAAAAGCACAAATTGTCTATAAATTTAGCAGCGTGGTAGTTGCTAGGCACTACAGCAGCAGGTCATGCAATATTCACCTTGTAAAAAGACAACAAAGTGCCAGCTGAGATGGGAAATGTCAAATGCAAGGGCGAATAAAATTCCTATTGATCTGTCGTGCACTTGTCTGGAGGCAGTACTTTGATGCATCTCAAAAATAGCCAATCATACACCAACCAGACATATCACATTTCCACCCGTCCCATCCTCCATTTCCTCCCCGACTCCCTCGTTTTCAATTATCCAGAGAATGAAAAAACCTTACACCAATCTTACGCTCGTAAAAACAATTCATAACTTCCTCTTGATAAAACATGAACAAAAAAATATCATTTCTTTGATGCTTCAATAGCTGGCGTGATCGTAAAACCGAGCTCAGGTTGCTAATGCTAATGTAGCAATTGCTCATTACTTCGGGCGAAATGTGCAAACTTTCGTTGTTTGTTTCCTTTTGATGGGAAAATGACATTTTAAAAACGTATATGGTCTTTCAGGACTGTAATTATCTCATGTTTTAATGCACATTATTTACAAAAAAGAAAATGGCAGTGCAAGTGTGATAGGCAATGCAATAACTGCTCTCCGACTTACTGTGGTTAATGGTTCCACGTCAAAAGAGCGCGGTAAAAAACAGCGCGCGTCAAAATAGCGCGCCGTCAAAATAACCTAACCTAACCTAACCTAACGCGCTATTTTGATGGCGCGCCATTTTGACGCCGCGCCATTTTGACAGCGTGCTGAATTGAATGGAATGGCTAATCAATTCAGACTTCAACTCTTGGTCTATTTTCTTGGTCTAGGATTTTTAGGTTTAAAGAATGGTAGATTCGGAATTCGGTGGTCAGTTGATAACTCTGAATTAATCAATTAGTTCGGCTATTTGCGTGAAAGTCAGTACACGAAACTATTTGTGAAATACACGTGGTAACGTCAAGATGGCGTCGGACGTGTGTATTCAGCTGTCTTTCGGCTGAACGTATTAAACCGTAGCTTTACCACTGTTACAACAGGCATCTATCCTCAGTCACATCGGTATGTTTGATACTGCGGCTTGATCGTTGAGAATGCTAATGCGATTGTCGATGTTTTCGGTTTGAATGTGTGTGTAAAAATTAGCCTTCGCAACAAGTTTTGCCACCTTCTCCAGCAAATCCCAATTCAATTCAAAGTTGCATTTGGAGACCAAGTTTATCGACACACACCCGCACAAAACTCATCGCTTATTGTCAACACCGCGCAACAATAGTCGGATATTTAGAAAATCCAGCGCGCAAAATCGCGCGTGCAAACCGCTTAAAAAAATTGAAAACGTATTTTTCTAAAACGCGTTCGGTAGAAGCATTTACCAAGAAATCCGTCAAACAGTCTCTGACCGCAACAATGTGGACGCAGTTTTTCCAAGAAATCTTGTGGACCAATACAGTGAAGCCTGTCAACTGTAAACCATTTGACTGACCATCGGTGTAAAAAGCTCCACGCCCGAGCAGAAAATCAAACAAGAAAGAAAAAGAAAAAGTTTCCTTTGTTTTATTGGCTGTTTGTTCATTTATTTAATCAACAATACTTATTATGGATTAAAATTTTAAAAAACTTCAAAAAAATAAACAAATCTTGTCAGAAGTGGGATTTGAACCCACGCCCAGAATAACTGGACTGCGACCTTAACGCAGCGCCTTAGACCGCTCGGCCATCCTGACCACAACTGCTTGCGTCGGGGACAGCGTACATTGACCAATGCATGTTTTGTCGCCCTCCCCCCCTGGGTCCTTAAGTTAAACACCTAAAGAAATTTTCTACAGTATTTTTATACGCCAAACACGCGATGGTGGTATAATGGTCAGCATAGCTGCCTTTTCTTGATGCAGCAGGTGATCTTTGCTTGCTTCTGCAAATTCTACAAGATGAGGCAGAGTTTGTAGCGATGCATTGTGGGATTGATACAGTTGAGACAACACGATTCAAAGTGTTGCCATGGGGAGTGCAAGAGTGAAAAGAAACGGAAATGAAGTGGCTTGGGCTTCAGTTGCTGTAAACATTTCACAGTGCCAAACATTGCGTTAATTATGGAGTCGGTGGAAGCAAAAGAAGGTTAGCATACCTTGCTAAATTTAATGTTTGTGTATGCATGAATGGATGAGTTGAATTGATTACTACAGTCAAAGTTAGGTCATTGCACATTTTTTATGTTGCAGTATGCGGCATGGGCACTTAAAGATCAGACAAAATCAATTTACGGATTATAAGCTATCATTTATTTAATTATAGAAGGCGGTAGCACTTTGCCAAGTTAATTGAAATGTCGGATGATAATTCATTAAGACGAGTGGGGAATGTCGAGTCCGCGAAATCATTTGGTCGGGCCTTGCCAATGCAAATTTGGAATTAGCAAAATCATCAATACCAGCTAACATCACATGTCCTACCAAAGAGAAGCAGCTCCAGCCATTATAAAGCAAACCGATGCAAGCTAATTCATCACGCGATGGTGGTATAATGGTCAGCATAGCTGCCTTCCAAGCAGTTGATCCGGGTTCGATTCCCGGCCATCGCAAGCAAGTTTTTTTTTTTTAAATTTTTTTTTTAATTTTCAATTTTGTGCAATTAAAATTTAAATTTCGCGCAATTAAATTTTAAATTTCGCGCAATTAAATTTTAAATTTCGCGCAATTAAATTTTAAATTTCGCGCAATTAAATTTTAAATTCTGCGCAAATTAAATTTTAAGGTTAAAAGCCTAATATAATGCTCTACCGAGTGAGCTATCCGGACTTATTAATCAATGTCGTAATTTGAAATACAATTGCCAGAATGGATTAAAATTAAAAATAAACTTCAAAAAAAACAAAAAACAAATCTTGTCAGAAGTGGGATTTGAACCCACGCCCAGAATAACTGGACTGCGACCTTAACGCAGCGCCTTAGACCGCTCGGCCATCCTGACGACAACAACTGGTGTCAGGGCCAGCATACATTGACCAATGCATGTTTTGTAGCCGTGCGAAATCAAAAATGGTTCAGAATTTCAAAATCTAGAAAAATATTCACAAATAATTTTAGCTCAAGTAGAATCCTGGGTCCATAGGCAGGGGCGGATCTAGGTTTTTCGGGGCCTAGGGCTTATTGAAGTCCAATGGGGTCCCATTTTTTGTTAGATTAAGAATCTTTACGTTGGCGTTTAAAATTTATTTTTAATAACATCAAAATCAATTTTTGTGCGCTTTGTCGTCCATTAAATTATTTATTGGCAGGCTTAACTTTAATCTTAAAATTATTTAAAAAAAAAAAAAATTTAAAAAAAAAAAATTTCGCCCGAACAGGGACTCGAACCCTGGACCCTTAGGTTAAAAGCCTAATGCTCTACCGACTGAGCTATCCGGGCTCAGTAGTTATTGTGGATTATGTAATCGTTAACAACTATTGCTCTTATCGTGCTGATGCTTGTCATGCAAGCATGAAATGCCCACATTTTCAACAAAAAAAAAGGAATTTTTTAAAAGTTTCAAATCGAAAAAAAATTAATTAACTTTGCCTCCTATGAGGTTCGAACTCACGACCCCTGGTTTACAAGACCAGTGCTCTACCACTGAGCTAAAGAGGCAGTTGTACTGGTGTTTGAATCCATTTTTGATGGGTTTTTCAGTCTGACACTAAATTCTATTTTTTACGCATGGAAACACAAAAGGTTAAAATTGTTTATTGCACGCGAATAAATATTTGTTGGTGTGACGTACAATCTTTATGGACTGGCTGCGTACAAAACCTACAATCATGAAATGCATTGTAGTCAGGATGGCCGAGCGGTCTAAGGCGCTGCGTTCAGGTCGCAGCCCAGTTATTCTGGGCGTGGGTTCAAATCCCACTTCTGACAAGATTTCTATAGTCGAAATTTTTTATTTTAATTCATTTTTTTACAGCTGAAAATGCAATTTGTGTCCAGTGAAAGTGTCTATGTCCAGTTTGTGTAGTTTGGTGGATTGACTTGACGCCAACCCTAAATGTTCCACGGGATGCCACCACTGGATTTGACAACATTTTGGCAATATATAATTTAAATTATTCATTAAAATTGTAAATAAAACTCGTTTCATTTGTTGATGAAATTCTCCATGAACTCTGGAATTTCTTCTTCAGCTGAGCCCCAAGTGAGAATTGCCAGAACAAATTCAGGATCACAATACTGTACTTTAAATTTAAAAATTGCATTTTCTATGTTTTATTAAAATAAACTAATTTAAAAAAAAATAAATAAGAATAATATAATAAAAAAATATAAACACTTTTGTGGGTCATGTTTGACATTTGAAAATCGCCATCTCTTCGTCCGACGTAATGACTCTTCTCGCGACTAAAGCCAAAAAATTCAAATTGACTCTCCTCCCCCTTACACGGAGCACCGAAACGCATTCCGACAACACTCTCCTTCTCATCTCCACACTCTCACCGTACAATATCAACTCGATATTCGACAAATCTCTCGACCTGAACAAACCGACAAAACCACCCACAAAATTAAAATCCACAGCGGAAACGCAACTCTTCATCTCAGCCGGACTCCGCACCCAAAAATCCGTCAAACACGCCCTGACCATCGCCAGATGGTCGTGGTCTTTCAAAAAACTCAACTGAACCCGTACGATACGACCGAGTGCTTTGCAAAAATCATTCTCCCGAAAACCGACGTAAATCCGACCTAAAACACGCGTGAAACATCCCACGTACAAAAAATCCAATAAGAAAACGAAATAAAACCGTTTTCCAATGGCCGAAGCAAACAGAGCGTCCACTTGCTGCTCGTCCAACTGTGAAACCAAAAAACAAACGATATCTACCCCAAAACAACTACCACGAGTGTAATGCATGTGGTGGTTGAATACTGCATCAATTATGTCATCAAATGCGCTTTCTCTTTGGATGCAATCAAGAAACATTTCTTGCCGTTCGTCTTTGGTCATTATCGACCAGAAATATTGCACCGCGCTTGGGTTTTGGGTTTGCATGGATATCAACAACATCTCGGCTTTCCTGCGGCTTATTTGGCTTAAATTCGCTCGAAACGAATGGTCTTTCCAAAAAGAATGCATCCTGCTTCCGTAGAACTCAGCGTCGATATATTTTTGCTTGAAATCGTCCGGTAATTTCTTCCAAAGATCCTCGACCGCGTCGTCCACGCAGAAAATGCACGCGATGTCGAACTTATCAATGGTATTCAGATACGGTGGGTGTGCCAGAACTCGTGCCGACTCGGTTGTGTTTAGTTTGCCGTGGATTGTCCATCGCGACGCGAGGATGATTATTTGCGCAAATTTTACATCGATTTGTCTAAGCACGCGCGTAAGAATGTACACGATCCATTCGAATAATTGTTTTCCAACGCGTGTGACGAATACGCGCAGTAAAGGTTTTAGGTAGTATTGAATCGCCAATGAGTCGACGCGTTTACAAACGTCTCGTTCGAGTTGTAACCAGCGATTAATGGGGCTGAAACTGAACTCCCAATCGAGATGAATGCCGAAGTGGATCTTCCAGAGTGAAACTGCAGTCTTGGCAAGTAGAATGTGTTTGCAACTCGGAACGTCCACGATGAATTGCATGATTGATCTGATTGCTTTACCTGTTGGTAACTGGCAATGAGATATTTATCTCTGCTTTATGTAATCGATTTGTTTGATAACGTCATCAATACGTCATAAAAGTGCTGAAAACGACTAAAACGTTGCGGTTTTGCAGTTTCTGCGATATATTGCGATATTTCGATATATTGCGATATTTCGATATATTGCGATATTTCGATATATTGCGATATATTGCGATATCGCACAAACTGCAATATATCGCGATATATTGCAATATATTGCGAAATATCGCTGCCAAGTAAATATGATTGCCATCGCATAGTACGCAATAAAGTAAAGAAGTTCATGCTGTGCCGGGAAGTTCCAAAAGTTCGTGCACTGCCGTCAAGTCAGAAATTGGAAAAAGAAATTCTAACCGCAACATTTTTTATCTTCCCTGCGCAACGCATTAAATACAAGTGCTGCACTTTCTTCTACTATATTTTCTTTGTACCGGAACAAAACGTTGATAAAAAAAAATAAAAAAAATTTCCTTTCTCACAGTACACAGCAAAATACAATGCCAATTGAACATGTCTTGGAAGAAAATTAAACAAGACAAGAAAGAAATTTCACCCCAGGAATGCGAAAAAGACAATAATAAAAGGAATAAATGAAATATTCGCAAGAAAATTGTAGAACAAAAAAAGAAAAGTTGGAAAAGATTATGAGATTTGCAAGAGAAAGAAGAGAGCCGCAAATTGCATTAGTTGGTTACCGAATTCCCACATCAAACAGCAAAGAAACGATATTAAGGAAACGTGCAAACTCAATAAAAGAGACGCGAATTGAAAAAACACTATTGATTCGCTTTTAATTTTTTCTTTTCTTTTGATATTAAAAAATATCAAAAGGAGCCTCGAAATTGATTTGAAACAATGTTGGTAATGGAAGAGCGCGAATGGGAATTTATTGACGACGTTAAGGCGCTGCCAATGAAATGGTGGCTGTAAAATCTTGACGCATAACACATGGTTTTTTGGTGTTCTTGTTTGTTTGCTTTGATGGGACATTGAAAGACAATAAATCATCCGCGATTTACGATGTACGATGTACATCATTTTGTGTACTTATCAAAAAAATATTAATATCAATTGTTGCTTAAGGTAACAACTTTATTCACATGAACACACTTAATAGCAATTGCAGTTTTTCTTCATTGGACGAGATTTGGCGCAAAATTCCGTTAAGATTTGCCGCAAGATTCGGATAGGATTTGGCGCGTACTTGCAAACTGCGGTAGAACGAGATTAACTGATATTGGACGAGATTTGCCACCAATTTATAGAAAATGAAGAAAAACCAAGAAAAGCACAGTATTTTTCTTGCAAATTAATTTTTGTCAATTTAATAAAAGAAAATCTAATTTGCACCCATAATGAAACCTCAAAGAACAGAAAAATGTAAACACTACGTCCTGATTGTTTTCCAACCTCGGGGATATGTAACAAGCGCAATCAAATCGGCGGCTTGTCACAAGAATTGTTAATCCTCACAAATTATATTAACCAAAAAATAATTAAATTTTTAATATCGCAACATGATATCGCAATTCGATATCGCAACACTCCTTTTTGGTGACATTTTGTGCAGAAAAGAGCCCAAAAAGCCGAATTTGTGTTATTTTTCAGCTTTTTGGTCACGTTTTTGCCATATCGCATTCATATTCACTTTAAAAAACCATCGCGCAGGCTCTAGCATCAAGCCGTTTGATGAGCCCAAACGATCGGCGAGCTTGGCAAACCAAGAGCGACGTTGCGCACAGTTTGCAGTGTGCACGTCTGGAGCACACATTATCAGCCGACTGAGATAAACGACGTAGCGATTTTCGGTTATTTTCCCTCTTTTATAACTGTGGGTAATGGCAGTCACATTACGATCGCACCATTCCTTAACTGCAAAATGGCGATCGTAGATAAACTTGAGTCGTTGATAACGAGCAGGCAAAGTCACTTGTTTTTTTTTTTTTTTGGTTTTGTTTTATGTTTTCGAAATTGTTAGCTGCTGGGATTCAAGGAACGACATTTCTCAGACATTTCTCAGAGTTGTTGATTGGTGATTGGAAAGGGTTATTTGCCCTCAGCGACAATCTGCATCCAATCAAGAGTGGAATTTAAGATGAGAAGAAAGGAAAGGAGGAGATAGCCCAAAGGAGAGAGAGAGGAAAAGGATTTTCGATTTAATTCCATTCGCAAATTGTTTGTTTTGTAGAGATGAATAATTGATTACAATGATAAATTCATGTTGTTACGTGCGGGTTTCGTTTTGGAATTGCCAGCAGAATTTACACATCTCTGAAGTTCAAGAAATCTCTGAAATTTCAGAGATTTGTAAGATTTCAAAGATTTACTAAAGATTTCAAAGATATACTAAAGATTTCAAAGATATACTAAAGATTTCAAAGATATACTAAAGATTTCAAAGATATACTAAAGAT
>JAQIXU010002958.1:0-10343 GCA_034701245.1 Strigamia transsilvanica
TTCGTGAGAAATTGGTCGAAATTCGTGAGAAATTGGTCGAAATTCGTGAGAAATTGGTCGAAATTCGTGAGAAATTGGTCGAAATTCGTGAGAAATTGACCGAAATTCGTGAGAAATTGACCAAAATTCGTGAGAAATTGACCGAGATTCGTGAGAAATTGACCGAAATTCGTGAGAAATTGACCGAAATTCGTGAGAAATTGCTCGAAATTGGTCGAAATTCGTGAGAAATTGATCGAAATTGATCGAAATTGATCGAAATTCGTGAAAATTGATCGAAATTCGTGAAAATTGATCAGAATTCATGAAAAATTCATCAAAATTGATTAAATTAGTATAAATTCGTGAAAAATTGATCGACATTAGTCTAAATTTGTGAAAAGTTGCTCAAGATTTATCAAAATTCATGGTAAATAGACCGAAATTAGTTTAAAATTGTGAAAAATTGATAAAAGTTGATCGAAATTAGTTTAAATCTGTGAAAATTGATCAGGATTGATCGAAATTCATAAAAAATTTATTCGTGAGAAATTGGTCAAAATTCGTGAGAAATTGGTCGAAATTCGTGAGAAATTGCTCGAAATTGGTCGAAATTCGTGAGAAATTGATCGAAATTCGTGAGAAATTGATCGAAATTCGTGAGAAATTAATCGAAATTCGTGAGAAATTAATCGAAATTCGTGAGAAATTAGTTTAAATTTGTGAAAAGTTGATCAAAATTGACCAAAATTTGTGAAAATTGATCGAAATTCGTCAAAAGTTTAATGTAATTATTTGATCGGAAATGGTCGAAATTCATGAAAAATTCGCCCCTATTTAAAACAACTTTGAACCAAACATTAAACACGTCTGACCGACCGCAATCGTGATTTCAGGAGTGCGAAACATCAATCAAACACAAAAGCGATGCGATAGGTCGGCTGGAAGAGAAGAAAACTCAAATGGCCGGACGAATACAACAGCTAGAAGCGAAGTACGTAAACTGTTCAAAATCTTCTGGTTAGTTTTGCAAATGGTCGCTCACGACTATCGAGTGACGTTCTGTATAAAAACAAAACATGGTTTTTGTTTTCGGTGTGCTTGACTTGTGTTCAATGTACGTTTTACGTTGTAAAATAAACTTTCTAATTTTATTCCTCATAGAGTTAATTATAGCAAAAAAATAAAAATTTAATTTTTATTAATAAAAAAAAGATATTTAATCGTCTTTACGCGTTTAATTTGCTGTATTTATATGTATTTTTATTTGTTTTTATTTATTTTTATTTTTTTTTATTTATTTTTATTTATTTTTATTTTTTTTTGTATAGGGTTGCCAGGATGTTTAATTTCCCAGTGCCGTGATTGTAGTTTTTGAAAGAAATACCGTATTGATTATTGGTAAAAAGAATTAAGTCGCATTTCGTTTTTTTGATGTAGGTTTAATGATTTTTTGGTTGGTAATTGAGCGTTTTGATTATTTTAAGAAAATTTTTGAAATTTTTGATTTTTTTCAAAGAAAGAATTGAATTTTTTGATTTTGTTTTTTACGACGAAATTGAATTTTTTGATTTTTTTTCAAAGAGAGAATGGAGATTTTGAATTTTTCCAAAGAAAAGATTGAATTTTTTGATTTTTGAAAAAGAAAAAATTGAAATCTTTAAGGAAATAATTGAATTTTTTGTTTTTTTTCAAGGAAAAAATTAAATTTTTATGTAAGTTTAATGATTTTTGGTTAAAATTAATTTTTTAAGGTAGAAATTGAATTTTTTGAAATTTATTTTTGGTAAAAATTGTATTTTTACAGATAAAATTGAATTTTTTGAAATTTTTTTTTGGAATAATTGAATTTTTACGGATAAGATTGAATTTTTTTAAGCAAAAAGTCCAGTTTTAAACGCAAACATTCAATTTTTAACGATAAAAACTCAATTTTTCACTTAAAAATTCAATTTTTCTCTTAAAAATTCAATTTTTCTCTTAGAATTTCAATTTTTCCCTTAAAATTTCAATTTTTCTCTTAAAAATTCAATTTTCCTCTTAAAAATTCAATTTTTATAAAAAATTTAATCGAAAATTCAATTTTTTAGATTGAAAATTTAATTTCTTAGATTGAAAATTCAATTTTTTAGATTGAAAATTTAATTTCTTAGATTGAAAATTCAATTTCTTGGATTGAAAATTCAATTTGTTAGATTGAAAATTCAATTCCTTAGATTGAAAATTCAATTTCTTAGATTGAAAATTCAATTCCTTAGATTGAAAATTCAATTTCTGAGATTGAAAATTCAATTTCTAATCAAAAAAAAAAACAAACATTTTACACAAAAAATTGAATTTCCAAAATTAACCCCCAATTAATTCCCCAAACGAAAACCAAACATCACGAGCAAAAATTCCAAAACAACTCAAAAACCACAAAACATCTTACCCCAATCAATTACAAAAACATCAACCTGGCAACCCTAAACTCCCTTACCACCCCACCACCATTTACTTATTATTTCATTTTCTATAAAAGAATTATTAAATTGGATCGGGATAAAACATCAATCGAAGAAAGCGCTCGCAAACTCGGCAAACAACTCGCAGACAAAGATGCCAAACGGTAAGAAAACCAAAAACCAAAACCAAAAACCAAACCAAAAATCAAACCAAAAACCAAACCAAAAAATAAAAATTCCAGAACCTCGATCGAAACGGATCTGAAAATCGAGCGCGAATGGCGCACGTCGCTATTAGAGTCCGTCGCCGCCGAAAAGGACAAAATGTGCGACCTGCAAGTCGAGCTGGCCAAACTCAAAGTGACGAGCGACGACTACGAACTACTGCGAATAAAACACGACAAACTGCAACGAACGTGCGACGAACACACGCAAACGCTTGAAGAACTCGCCACGCACTTGGGAGAGTGAGTTTATCCAATGAAAATCGGAAATTCCCCGATTGGACCAAACCTTTTATATTTTATCCAATGAAAATCGATCACCGATCCGATTAATTCCATTTTTGCAGGTCGAAATTAAAGATGGAGGACCTCAAGGAGTTCACGCGCACGCAGAAGGAAGCCGTTTGGTTGTCGGATAAAGAGGCGACGAATTGCCGCCAGTGCAACAAGGAGTTTTCGATAGCGCGCAGAAGAGTAATTTAATTGGTTATTGGTTTGTTTTTTAGGTTTGTTTATTTTGGTTTTTTGGTTTAGCATCATTGCCGACATTGCGGGGAGATATTCTGCCATTCGTGTTCGGATACGACGATGCCGCTGCCGTCGTCGGCTAAGCCGGTGCGGGTGTGCGATTCGTGTCATACGGTTTTGTTGCACCGATATCAAACGCAGTCGTTGACCTGATTAGATATTCTATTTTATGTAATTTGTAAATATATATATATACGTTTATTATATGTATAAATAAATGCTTGGTGCTTGACTGTGGTTGGAAATATTGTTTGTGGTGGTAGAAGTTGGGGAAAAAATTGGCTTTTGGGTGAAATTTGGATACCGAATACCCAAAAAAAAGGTTTTTGGTAAAAATCTAAATACCGAATACCCAAAAAATTGGTTTTTGGCAAAAATCTAAATACCCAATATTCATAAAAATGATTTTTTGCCAAAATCTGAATACCCAATACCCAAAAAAATGATTTTTGGCAAAAATCTAAATACCCAATACTCATAAAAATGATTTTTTTTGCCGAAATCTGTATACCGAATACCCAAAAAAATGATTTTTGACAAAAGTCTAAATGCCGAATACCCCAAAAAATAATTTTTGGCAAAAATCTAAATACTGAATACCCAAAAAAAATGATTTTTGGCAAAAATCTAAATACTGAATATTCATAAAAATGATTTTTTGCCAAAATATAAATACCCAATACCCAAAAAAATTATTTTTGGCAAAAATCTAAATACCAAATACTCATAAAAATGATTTTTTGCCGAAATCTGATTACCCAATACCCAAAAAATATTATTTTCGCCAATTTCTGCTAAATTTGACGTCATTTCACATTACATCCAACACCGATCCTCACTCCCCATTAAATAAAAACCAAAACTAATTTCCTATTCAATTTTTATTTCATTTTTATTCCATTATTTTTATCGTTTGCTCTTAAAATATTCATTCAACACATCATGGGCCTGTGTTTCCTTCCCAAAATCCTAAAAACAAAAAATTAAAATAAAACAAAACACTCAAAACAACAATCTTTCAGTTTCGAAAACCTTAACAACAACGCAGCTACTTCCAACAACTTTTCTCGCCTTTCCTTCCTTGTCTATTTTACATAAACCAGCCCACTCTCCGAGTTTCTTGTTGTTATCAACCTAAAACACCAAAAAAAAATCAATTAAAACATTAAAAAATCCAAATTCATCATTTATTTACCTTAATCAAATTAATTTGATGTTCGGCGCACAAAGCTTCCACTAACTTCACGTACATCGGCTCATCGCAGTTGTTAGCCAACACGCACAAAAGTGCTTGACGTCTGCAAAACGTCACAATTTAATCGAATTAATTTAACAAACAAATAAAACAAACTCGCACGACACTTTTAATCCCGTTTTCTATTAATTTTTGTCGTTTATTTATTTGTTTTTAGATTTTTTCGTACTTGTCGAGCGCTTTCGCCGCCTCATGGAGTCCGCGTGCCAGACCGTCGTGCTCCAGAGCCATTTTTAAAACTTCCTGCAGTGCCGTATTTACGTCCATCGGTGCCGAATTCGTACCGGTAGGTAACTCGTCTCTGTAAATAGATTGAATTTTTCGGTTTTAATTAAGAAAATGTGGCGGGGAATTGCATCGATCTTACCCTTCCGCATCAGACATGATTTCGTTTATTTTGCGGACGTCCTCCTTGGAAATAATATTTTAGAATTGGTTAGTTATATCGGATTTATCAATGTGATAAGATTTTATTTTCGGATGGATGTTTTTAAATGAAATATTAAGGGATTTGTTTTACTTACAACGAGAAGAATGTATGCAACTATTCAACCTTTCCACGCGAGAAGATTACTCGATAGTTGTTCCGGTTCCGGTTTAGGTTTTGCGAGCGCCATCTGATGATGGATCTTGGTTTTATAGAGAAGTGATAAAACGTGGGACGAAAGATTCACAGACAGTAGTTAGTTTTTCATTATGCAGTTTCTACTTTCTACATAATTAGATAAATGAGTTGCCAAACTTAATACTAACATTTCGTGACCGAAAGGGTCAAAATAACTATGCAAGTCGAATTACTGAATTTAACTGGTCTCAACGTGAATATCAGTCCCAGAAGGTTGCGGCTGACTTTTCTGTATTGTCACAAAATGGTATATCAATATATCGCGTGTGCGATAATGACATAACTAGCAAATCTATAATAAATGGCAAATAACCGATCATCATTCAACAGAATGAATTAGGGTTATTTACTTTGGTAAATTTACTTTAGTAAATAACCGAATAAGAATATTTCACTAGTGTGAACAACTGGAATCTCGAGATTTGTGGTTAGGATCGTCTGCTATCGGAAAAGTTGGATTAGGATTCTCCGATGAGATTCCTGTTCTGGTCTTAATTAGGGATCATTAGGAGTTGGGTCATTACCCAACCTGATAGAAGACCGCATACCTATCTAAGGGATCCGAAATATAATATTTCTACATTTTCGTTATATAATACTCATACTCAGTGGGTGGAATAAGGAAAGAATTTCCATTAGTCTTATTGTTTTCTATTGTCACACTCAGCTGTTTAAATTTCAATACATTTAATAATTTATGTATTGCGTCAACATACAAGGTTACAATGTGTCATCGGATCACCTGCATGGGCATTAATGAGTTATTTTCAAGCACACATTCATTCACTATAATTACTGTACACCTCTAACTCGGGATCCTGGCAATTACGCGCATGTCACTTCTGCGCATATCAATTCGGCGCACGGAAAACAGTTCCGTACTTCAGTTTTAAGTCTGTACACATTTTTTTACGAAAATTAAGATGCATTTTCCTCCAACGTAAATTGTTATCAAATTCAATAAACCTTTTAAAAGACCACAGAGCACAAGCAATTTTCCTCCTTCAATTCGAGTTTCATTTCATAAACAATTTCAATGTCACTCGTCCAAAACGAGGTAAATTTTTGTCCTGACAGGCAGATGCTAGAACAAAAAAATGTGTAATAATCGTGTTATTGTATACAAACTTTCAATCAGTTTAAAGTCGTTATGCAAGTACTCAACGAAGTAAACACATTCGGTATAAAACAGCGCGGCGCACCTGCCATTCCACATTCCACTCATCTCCTAACTTCAAAATGCTGAGCTTTCGCACTCTTGCCTTTGTTGTTCTTGTAGCAACTGTATACGCCGAGGATAAAACACCGGCTAAGGTAATCAACAAGTTTATTCCATAAATGACACAATCTAAATGATGTTTTATACTTTTTAAGCCCTGCGATCCAACTGATGCGACCGCGAGAGTGCTGTGCGAAGTTTTGTACAAAAACTTCAAGCAACAAGGCGGCAAAGTAATTTCTCTTTTTTCCGACCCAAATTTTCCATCATTAATTCTAAAATTCATCGTTCTAGTTGGCCAAATACGTGTGCGACTGTTCGGCAGCCTTTTTGAAGAAAGACGTAATTATTTTCATGAGTTTGAAAGCAAATATGTTCACGTGTTTAATGCAAATAAACGGTTTTATTACAGTACTCGCTTTGCACAGCCACGGAAAGTGATTTCTCAGCTGCACCGAAATGTGGAAAATTATACAAATCAGTAAGAAGAATTTTCCTTTTAGTAGTGTTTTGTTATTTTAAGTTTTCATTGGTTTTATTTAGCAAGCGTTCCAGGATCTTTCCGCAAAGGATAACTACAATTTGGTCAGGGATTACATGATCAATGTGGCTTATGTACAAGTGTACAAAGTTTGCGAGGAAACTGATGAGAAGAAATTGATTAAAGAAGCGGAATCGTTTTTCCAACCTGGACCAGTTGATTATTCTATGAGTAATATTCGCAGTTTTGTGTGTTTAGTGTTTTGGTAAAAATTGTTTTTATTTTGTTTTATAGATTTCTTATTTGCGCGTAATTTCACCGCCGAAACTGCAACGTTATTGGGCGGTTGCTACGGACAACTTATAAGTTTGCCTGCCGATGCTTGAAATGTTTGTTTCGTGTTTGGGTTGAAAAAAGAATTGAAAATGTATTGAAATACTGAAATAAATTGTGTGCAAAATTATAAATATTTGTCTTTGTGACGCAAAATAGAGGAAAACCGTTGAGGACCTATTTCTATTATCCGTCACCAGTGTGTGCGCGTGTGCATTTTATGACGCTACTATAGGCGCATAATTGTTTCGTTAGTCGACATGTTGTGTTCGTTTTTCGGTGTTATTTAATTCGGGATTTTTATTATAAAAAAATTGGTTTGTTTTGGTTGTTTTTCTTGTATTTTGCGCTTCTCAGTGGCGCTGCGCAATCTGGTGTCAAATATGTAAACTTTTGCTGTTTTATAACCGTTTTGGGTTTAATATTTATAACATCCTGGACTTTTTGCACTATAAATAACGTAAGCTTGGTTTCTGATCTAATTATGCAGGAAAATCCACGCATTCCAGTCTATGAGTCATTAAAACTCATGTGACCTAACTCATTAAATATTCAAAGTCACAGCGTCTTTTTTTGTCATCCTTGAGTTGGCGGCCACTGATTGGTTCTTGCCAACCTGGACTGGTCCAAGTTTCCAAAGCTTACTTGGGGGCTTGTAGCCCGAACATCGTGGCAGATTCAGGTTGGCTTTTGCGTGGGTAACAGCTTGGTTTCCTTCGGGAGTATAATCAAACCTCCAGCTTAAGTTTTTATTCTAGAGTTTGTGGCAGATTTAGGTTGGCTTTTGCATGGGTAAGAGCTTGGTTTCCTTCGAGAGTATAATCAAGCCTCCAGCTTAAGTTTTTATTCTAGAATTTGTCACTAAATCTGCAGGAATGGTTCCGCAGTATTTATGCAGGAATTCTGCAGTAGTGATAAAGCAAGGTCCAGCATCACTATTTGTATAAGGGTGGTCGTCCACCATATTGAGCCATTATTACTGCAAAATGATAATGTTTTAGTTTCAGGTCAACATTGGGCCAATATTACTAGTGCTTGGGTTGCCATCCGGTATTTATAGGGGCAACTTCCGCTCAATCTTCAGCCGAATTTCTGTTAAACAAAGATTGGCAATATTGGATTGGATTGTTTTCTTCTACCTTTTGGTGCATTTTTGGCTGTTATTTTAATTTCGTCGATACTTTATCCTCCTCGGTCGCGTTTGGTTGAATTTCCTCGAGAGGCAGACAATCGCAAAAATTGCGTACCGGATTTCTCAGACTTTCAGGCGGATTTCGTCAAAGATTTTGCTCGATTGTTATGGCATTTTTGGATTTTGGAAATTTGTAAGATTTCAAAGATTTACAAAAGAGTTCAGGGAGCTATGGAGCTCGGGACGATCCACAACCATGGCTTTGCTTTGCTTAGCCATTCTTTTAACTTTTCTGAACTGTACAGGTACCGGTAATCGGAACGACCATCTTTTGAGATTTTCATGATAGGGGTTATAAATTCTTACAAAAATGATCGTTTAAACAGATGTGGCCAGTTAAACTGCATGAAATTGATTAGCAGACCTACAATGTGGGACCCATCCTGATCTTGCGGTGATGCGGGTTATTTTATACAATTTCACCGTTGAGATGCCTCGACGGGTCTTAAACTCACAACCAGTTATGATACTTATGTCTAGGGTAAATTCCATTAAATGATTACACGTGTAGCCTAAAACACAAGTCAACAACGCAGCGTCATGGTTCAGCCGTGTCTTCGTTGCACTGGTCGTTTTTAGTTTTGGATAGATCTCCGACAATTTTTTGTATGGAGATCTTCCGGGCAATTTGCTACAAGCCTGTCTAAATGAGATGGGTGGGCTGCCTTTGGGTGGCGGAGGCGGCGGAGGTAAACGTTTCGGCGCTGGTGGTTTGGGGACTGAAAAGTCAGTTCTAATCTTGAGTCTGGCTCCTAACGCGTCGTAGGAGACTGAAACGGATGCCTCGACAATGCTCGTTTGATCCCGTGCCAAACGAGCTATAAATGCTTCCAAAAATGACTGCTTAAACAGATTGGGCCAGTTATGATGAAAGTTGATAAGTAAACCTTTTATATGAAAACCATCCTGATCTTGCGGTGATCCGGGTTACTTTATACAATCTCACCGTTGAGATGCCTCGACGGGTCTTAAACTCACAACCAGTTATGATACTTATATCTAGGGTAAATTCTATTAAATGATTACACATATAGTCTTAAAAATGACATGATATTTATTAAGGGAAAATACATATTTATACAATGACTAGATAGAAAGAAATGAAATGAATAACAAACATACAAAAAGGCTATGGCGCCAAAAAACAATGACGATCTTCTTTGTCGTTTGGGGCTCCGGAGCAGCTCAACGGTGGCCCTGTAATGAAAGAGAAGAAATCGTGAGTTTTGCTTTAGATGATTCTAAAGCAAAATCAATTCCACGTCTCCTTTCGCCGGCAATGTTTGATCGTTGTTAGTTTTACTTTTGCCCTTATAAAAGAGATGAATTATTTCAGGTTTGTCAGATTTGCAAAGCTCGAATTACTACCTCCATAATCATCTTGAGTAAAATGTTACATTTGAGTAAAAACTATTTTAGGGTGTCTTCATCGACGTACCATTCGAGAAGTGGTGCCGATGAAGTGAACCCAGTCTGCTAACATCTCATCTCCAGTGACAATACAAAATTTGCTCCTTAAGTCGCGGGACTCCCAAAGTTTGTCGAAATACCGGTGTAGTGTGATAAATTCAGTGTTGCCTGAGTGACCGTTTCACCCAGAAATTGGGCTGCCTTTGGGTGGCAGAGGCCAAACGAGTTATAAATGCTTCCAAAAATGACTGCTTAAACAGATTGGGCCAGTTTTGATGAAGAAAGTTGATGAACAAACCTTTTATGTGGGAACCGTCACAATCGTGATCTTGCGGTGATCCGGGTTATTTTATACAATCTCACCGTTGAGATGCATCGACGGGTCTTAAACTCACAACCAGTTATGATACTTATGTCTAGGGTAAATTCTATTAAATGATTACACGTATAGTCTTAAAAATGACACGATATTTATTAAGGGAAAATACATATTTATACAATGACTAGATAGAAAGAAATGAAATGAATAACGAACATACAAAAAGGCTATGGCGCCAAAAAACACTCACGATCTTCTTTTGTACAGATTGGAATGCATTTTCTTCCTATTAAGCAGATTTGGAGATGACAGCCTTGATGATTGTCTTGATGAT
>JAQIXU010002959.1:0-10342 GCA_034701245.1 Strigamia transsilvanica
CAAAAATTTCCCAAAAATAATTTTCGAAAATATTTTATTTTATTTTTTGGAAATTGAAGGGCCCCCAAAACTAAGGGCCCCCATGCACCGCATGGGGCTGCGGTATGGTAGCTACGCCCCTGAGAACAAGAACAGTTTTTTACTGCATCACTAGTTCAGTATTTGGTATCCGGTCTTTAATGAAATAAACTTTTTCAACAATTTTATAGCATTCTTGCTGTCCGAGTACAATTTTCCTTTTTTCTTCTCCCCATTTTCTGCTTTTGACATCTTCAATTCAAAACAGATTTTCCATCTAAAATTACGTAACCGAGATACGATTTTGCATCCGTATTCTACTGTAGCACGTTATTTGGACCCTTTTGGTTACAAATTTTAGTATTAAATGTGGCAAGTCTTTATCGAATTATGTTTAATGTGTTGTGCACTCAGGAGAGAGAAAAACTCCATTTTGGCATGAAAAAGTCCCAAAATGGAGTTTTTTCTCTCCAAAGTGCACCTTTTTTATGCAAAAATGCACTTTTTCATGCCAAAATGAAGTTTTATCGCTATATCGCCACGCAAACGCCTTGAGCGAGCACCGCACAGAAGCCGCCCATTTCGTCGCACGCGCGCTTTAAATAGCGAAAAACGGCCAAATATCTTCGAGCTTTGAGAAGTGTAGTGTAGAAAGGGATGCACAGTTCTTTTGTTTGATTTTATTTTGTTTTATTTTATTTTTCTTTTATTTTAATTTTTTAAATTTTTATTTCAACATTGAAGAATATTTTTTTTTTGACGCCCGGTTGGGAATACGACTTCTTTTTATCGAAAAAGGACCTTTTTTTCAAAATAAATACGAGAAAAACACATTTATAGTTAGATTTAAGACACTTTTATTGATTCGAAGAAAATAAACAGTTTTATTTTTTCATTTTCATCTTTTTTTAGAATAAAAAGACAAATCTGTACATTGAAGTGGTTCTGGTTGGACAGGAAGTCAAATACAACAACTAGGGAGCCAGAAGTATAATTTCGTCAGACATGATCAAGCTACGTATTGTCCAAATGAGAATTGGTGACATCATAATACCAAACACTCTGATTGAACTTGACTATATAATAATGGGCACATGATTGGAGGTTTCTCCTAATCCCTGAAATCAGTGAATCACCCCTAGATCTAGATTTGATCAGGATCCAGCCCCATCGTCAAAGCTTGTGACATGCACATGTTTGACTTTTTTTCTTTGGTGCGCCGCGTTTTTAATTTTATTTCATTTTTGGTGTGCGGGTCGTGGATTTGGCCACTTATCCAACACGTGCGACACCAATTAGCAGTTGCGATCGCTTTGGCGTTTTCGCTTGGTCTCGCTCCATCTCTCTTCGTGTGGGTTGCAGGTAAATAAGAAAAAGCAAAAATTTCCTTTTTATATTCTTTTTAATTTAATTTTTATTTCTATTAGGTGTTCAGACATGGCGTTATTTGCTGCGCAGAGTAGTTCGCAGACGCCATCCGGAATTGGAGTTGGTGGACAGCGGTTCGTTGCGTTCGGCGCTGGACACGCGACGCTGGCCCGGTTTGGCGGTCGCCGTTCTTCTTCTGGACGATGGCGATGTGGATTTGTCGCAACTGCGCGCAGAAGTGTTGCGGATCATGCGGTCACAGGTGGAGAAGTATTCGGTTCTGCGACGCCGTTTGTGCGTTCGTTTAGGCTGCTATTTGTGGCAGGAAGACGACGCGGAATTAGACGCAAGCGGACAGTTTTCGGTTTGGCCAAGAAAAGCCAGCAGCGACACACAGTTACAGGTAAAAAAACAATTTTAGACTCGAAAAATGCGATTTAAGTGTATAAATGTACTTTTCAGACCGGAAAATGTGAATAAATACACTTTTTTGGCCTAAAAATGTTTATAAATGAACGTTTTAGACCTAAAAATGTGAATAAGTATACTTTTTAGATATAACAATGTGCATAAATGTACTTTTTAGACCGGAAAATGTGAATAAATACACTTTTTTGGCCTAAAAATGTGTATAAATGAACTTTTTAGACCTAACAATGTGTAGACCGGAAAATGCCACTTTATGTGCCCAAATGGGGAATTTAGGGGTAGAAATGTCTTTTTAAACGCATTAAATCGAGAATTAACGAAAAATATCACTTACAAAAAATCTAATGCGCTTTTCCGTTTACAGGATTTCATTGGAACCATCTGTTCCAAGCAACTCCCGAAAGATCGACCACCGTGGCAAGTTGTGCTGATTCCGTACGCTCGCAGCTGGGCTGTCCTGATTTGCTCCCACCACCTAGTAGTAGGCAGTCTTCCCCCGCTTACCGATCTCCTCTCTCCTACATCCTGCAACCTGTGGGTCAAGGACACGCCGCCATTATTGCGTGGCAAATGGGCCACACACACACTGGCCTCCTACGTCTGGACAAAACCCAACAAACTGACCCCATCGACCATACTGACCGTTCTATCTTCCCCCATGACTTTCGCCAAACTGATTATCAACAAATTGCGACTTTTGGCTGGACACAACAAAGACGGACGGCGTTATTTCAGCGAAGCGGCGTCCGAAATACTCGACGCGGTCAAACTGGTGCTCATAGCCCCGTACGTTTGCGCCACCCAGCTGACCACCCCGGTCGAAAACATCCCCCTGCTCAGAGCGAGCGTTTCTCCCGGGAACCGGATCCTCGCCTGGACGACCCCGGTAAAGAAGAAGCTCGTCCAGAAGATCGCCAGAGCGGGAAAAGTGACGGACGTTGACGTACTGTTGGCCGCCTGTGCCGGGACACTTCGGAATTTCTTGGTATTTTCAAAAGCACCGATCCCCGACTCGGTGTCCGCGATCCTGCCAGTGGTCATCGGCGAGCGCAACACCGCGGCTTTCGCGCTAGTGGATTTGCCGACCGGTGAGCCCAACAGGATAAAGCGGTTGCGACTGGTCGGTCAGCAGATGAGGGCCGTGCACAACCGACCGCTGCATGTTCTGATCGGAGCCATTGTCCAGCGCTACGCCGGTTGGGTTTTGCCGCAGACCGTGCTGACTCTGGCTCTGAATTTTCTCAGCCGAAGACACACCATCACGGTGTGCTTCGTGGACACCCCGCATGAAATGATGCCCCATCAGTCGCGGCTCTTCTATTGGCGACCTCCGCAAGGCAATGCAGGACTCACTTTCACTCTGCAGTCGGACAAAGATTCTGTTTGTATGGCGGTGGCAAGCAATCAGAGTGTTCTGTCCAAGCCGCAGTTGTTGACGTTGCAGTTTTCGCGGGAAGTACATGCCATTGCTACAACTCTTGGGATTAACTATATGAAATTTTAAAATACTGTATTTATAGAATTTATTAATTTATTAAATAAAATAATTTTTTTTTTAAATTTGACGGTTCTTGATTTGGGGTTTTGAGTTACCCGTTTTTTGTACGGAAGTTTTAATACGGCACAGATGGAGGAAAATGACTGAGAAAACAGAAATTTCACGTTCCGGTTCGTGAAATTATTTAAAATATTGTTCCGGGATTGCTAACAGTTTGCTCGTTACCATTAAAATAATTGCAAGCACGGAGGCAACTGGCGACACACATTGCACATGTCGTTGTTCACGGGCGAATTGGGATCCGTTTTGACACTGCGATTGACCCGGCGACTCCTTCGCAAAACTGGAATACGTTTCCAACTCGTTTTTAATATCCACATCGCAAAACAGATCTTCGATCTCGAACGCTTTGTTTCTGTCTTTCAAATTCTCATTCGAGACCGTCCAAAACATCGATACTGTTGTTGTTAGATGTCAAATGAGAGGTTTATAAAGAAATTAATTGTATTACTGAATGTTAGGCATTTTATTGTAAACATGGCACATGCAGAATATTGTATTTGCCATGTAAGTGTAATGTAAATGTACAATGTCTGTACCCATGGCACTCTACAGTGGTTGTCATGGTTACGAGCAGTGTGCATATTTTCGTTTCTGTTTTTTTTTGGATGGATGTTTTTGTACACGTTCTCAGCAAAGTAATGAGGAATTAAATCATGGACATTTTATATTACAACCAATGGTAACCTCGTTTTTATTTGAACATTTCGATACAAGTGATATAAATGAATGACGGTATCATTCATAACGTTTAATAACGAGGCCTACCGCAACGAGATTTTGCAAACATATAAACGAGGGCTAACGGCACAAAACGAGCTGAACAATACCATACGGCAACAAGAACTCCAATGCTTTATTGTTAAATGACAAGGCGGTTGCGAGCGCACTGGTTTTATTTCTTGAGCCAAGCAGAGAAGTTCATCGTACAATTGTATATTTATCTGGTCTGCAGTGTTCAAGTGGTAGCAGCGGATGGTTCCAGGCGCTCACATATGCCCCAGGATTTAAAAGGGGCTAAAATACGTAAGGAATTCGTCTTTTACATAATTACTTGTCTTGCTGTCGCAGTTTTCACACTTTGTAGAAAAATATTACATCCTAGCCAAAATGCCAAAGGAAAAGATAGGACAAGAATCAAAAGCCAGCCATTTGGAGTTATTAACAAGAGATTACTATGATGAATGGAAATTAGCCATTCAACTACTAATGCAAGAGAGTGCATTATATGGCTTTGTTGATGAAACCGGCTTTGGCAAGAAACCAGCAGGAGCTGCAGCAACAGAGACAGCACTGGAAAAATACGAAAGGAGAAAATTCAAATCACGTGCTTTATTGATCAACTCAATTCCGAAGGAATTTAGACACACGGCCACGAAATATGACACGACCAAAGAAGTTTGGCAACATATTAAAAGTGTATTTGCCCCGAGCACTAGGACAAAAAAAATGCGACTTCTCCAGGAGTTATGCCTTACTAGCAAAATAACCCGGCTTCGCTCGGGATTCGAAAACATGTACTGAAGTGCCAGTAAAATATATTTTAATGAGAATAATGAATCATTAGGTTATTTATTTAGTGCTGCATATTCAAAAATGTTTGGATTAAAGGTGCAAATTTTTTTATTGTTTTATTTTTATTAGTATCATTAAGTGGCAAAAATTACATAATTATTTTGTAAGTTATATATATTTCTATGTTAGAGCCTGGTAGTAAACAACATTCCTTGTTCTCCCGTCAGACCCATAGTTGTTTCCAAATTTACCGAAGCCTTTTCATAACCGAAAAATACCAAATACGGTTTCGGGCGTCCATTTTTGTTTAAAAAATCCACCGGTGGCGCTAGTGGGAAATGTCCACATTTGGCACATTTGGTAATGGCTACCTGGTGGCAATAAATGTAACTTCTCTAAAATTGGGTTTTTATTAATTTTTTTAATGAATATTGGTCCAATTTCGAAATTTTTTTTACAGTTGACCTAGGTTTTGCATTGGAAGTATCCATGCCAAATTTGGTGAAATTTGGATGTAAATTGTGGCCGTGCATAGGAGGACACACACACACACACACACACACACACACACAAACTTTGAGAAATATAGATATAGATTGAGAAAGCAGCCGCTGAGACCATGATGTCCTTTGTAGATAGATTGGATACAGCCGCGAAAGAGTATGCTGCGCTGAAAATGTCTGACGAAGATATGAAAACCTATCTACTCATTGCGAGATGCGGATCCGAATACGATCAGCTGCGCCTAATTATTGATCAATGGGCGGATGCTGAATTCAAGTGGGAAAAGGTCTCAAATGCTTTGATGGCAGATGAAAACCATCACCGATATGCCAAAATGAAAAGTGAATTGCAGGCACCAACCGGAAAGGTATATTCTACATCGAGTGCGCAGAAGAATAAATTCACCAAAGGGCAACGTGTCAAAAGTGGTCCCAAACAGGACGTGGGTGCTACGTCGAGTGCGCAATCATCTTCTCAACGTAGTGAAGAGAAAAGGCCTTACGTCATAACATGCTACAATTGCCAGGGCACAGGACATATTGCTCGTGTTTGCCCGAGCCCAAAGAAAGAAAGGCCAATACATACAAACGAAAGTGCTAGAGTGTCTACGAGTACAAGTGGGGCAAAGCCCAAAAATGTGGTAAAAGCGCGTATTTATTACGCAAACACTAGAATTGATAATAATTGTTCTGATGAAAATGTTATTGTTACTCATTTAGAAAATTTGGCGCTAACTACAGTCAATACGAATGATGGAAGTTGGTTTTTTGACTCAGCTTGTACTACACATGTGTGTAGTGACATCACCGCTTTTTGTAATTTTAGAAGTATAAAATCAGCCCCTCTAGAATTGGGAGAGGGCTTCTCGTCAATACTCGGGATTGGCGATGTACACTTACAAGTGTTAGACTATAAAGGAAAGAAAAGCGAGGTTACATTAAAATCAACTTGTTATGCGCCGAATTTTCGCCGAAACTTAATATCAGTGGCAAAAATTGATAAAGCTGGTGTGAAATTTTTGGAAGAGAATGGGACCCTAAAATTTTATGATGACAATCCAGACAATTATTTCATGTTTGGCAAGTTAGCAAGCTTGCACGGTTTGTATAAATTAGCGAGTCAAACGATGTTTGCGACAAATAAGAGTTTAACTCATGAATAAAATTTAAATCAAATTTAACAGTCAAATAACTTGAGATTATGGCATAGAAGATACGCACACTTTTATTCAAGGGGTTTAAATTTTCTTAGAGCAAACGAGCAGGTAATTGGTTTTAACTTAGACCAACCCGCAGAAACAATAACGTGCCAGCCGTGTAACCTGTCAAAATCGACGAGAGCCAGTTTTCCAAAAGGAAATTTGAGAACGAGGACAGAACCCCTCTCATTACTCCACATGGATTTGTGGGGGTCCAGTCGAGTTGATTCGGCTGGTGGGGCCAAATATTTGTTCTGTATCGTCGACGACATGAGTCGTTATACGTGGGTGTTTCCGCTCAAATCAAAACATGAAACTTTTGGAATATTTAAACACTTTCATCGCAGGGTTGAAAGACAAACTGGCGAGAAAGTCAGAACGATTAAAACTGATAAGGGTGGGGAATTTGTTTCATCAGACTTCGAGAATTATTTGAGAAATGAGGGAATCGAGATACAAAGAACAAACGCCAGTAGCCCGGAAATGAATGGTACAGCGGAAAGAATAAACCGTACCATTCATGATGGGGTTAAGACTATTTTAGATGATACCCAACTTCCAGAGAATCTATGGGCAGATTTAGCTCTAACGGTCACACACCTCAAGAACCGATTTCCCCACTCTAGCATTGCTAACCAGATACCATACCTGCTATTTTGTAAAAGAAAATTGGTTGTGACCTATTTAGAAGTCCCAGGCTCCTTAGCTTGTGTGCACATTCCAGTGCACAAACGCGCTCATAAACATGCACCGCGAGCATGGAAAAGGGTCCTGTTAGGGTATGCAATGGGTACAAGGGGCCAGGAGCGGTGCCACCTTCTCTTGCGCCCCCCTGCAAATTTCAAAAATGGCGCCCCAAATCACAAAAATTGCCCTGAAAAAGTGCCCCGCCGCCCTGAAAAAGCGCCCCTGACCTTCGGCGCCCCCATGCGCCGCATACCCTAGATACATGGTAGCGCCGCCCCTGCAAGGGGCTATAGAATATGGAACCCCATTACAAATACAATACGTAATTGAAACAAAACATGTAAAAATTGTTGAAGATCTCAATTGGTTAAATTTTGAAGATGAGAAACGAACCAACGATAACAACAATAATGAGAGTGAAGATGAAGATGTATTCTTCGATGTGAAATCTTCAAATGGGGAATCCAGTGACTCTGAGGAGGATGGAGTTGATGGAACAGTTAAACAAACTTCCTTACCCACAGCATCATCTGAACGTCAAGTACAGATTCGGAAAGAACCCATCTCTATGATAGAATCCCCTTTAGCTCCCAATGTAGGTGTGCGCAAAAAGAGTGTAACTAAAACCCAAAAACCCATTTATGAGCGAATTGTCACAACTTATGCAGTCCCGAACATGGAGGGATGGACGAAGGAGGTAGTGACCAGACAAAAAGGTACCACACGAGGTGATGTGGATACCTATTTCTATGATGATGAGGGGAAAGGTCCAATGCGCAGCTACCCCGACATACAAAAGCGTTGTAAGAATAAAAAGCTTCCATTTAAGAAAGAATATTTCAAATATGAGTCAAAGAGAGAAGGAGGGTCCTTAACTTCTACAGCAGATATCCAAATTCCCTCCCAGTTAGAACCCCAATCATGGAAGAGCACTTCGGACTCTGATCAAATGGGAGACCTTGACACTGCCCTAAGTGCGCAAGCATACTGCACACTTATCGAGGCTAGAAATTACGAGAAAGTGATGGCATCACCGGAACGAAAAAAATGGAAGAAAGCCATAGACACCGAGTTGGAGACCTTTGTCGAACGAAAAGTCTATGAAGTGGTAGACAAGCCAAATAAAGGGAGAATATTAGGCAATAAATGGATCTTTAAAATTAAACGTGATGCTCAAGGCAAGGTAACCCGATATAGAGCTAGATTAGTAGCGCAAGGGTTCAGACAGTCACCTGGCATTGATTTTAAAGGGTGTTCTCCCCTGTGGTAAACTTCTCTTTAATTAGATTTTTCTTCTGCCTGTTAGTTATCCTTCGAGGGTGGGTTGATGTCCATTTGGACATCAAATGTGCGTACCTTTATGGTACCCTGGACATACCCATCCACATGCGTGTTCCTCCGGGCTTTACATCTGAACCAAATAAAGTTTGGTTATTAAACAAGTCCTTGTATGGCCTCCACCAATCTGGCAGGATGTGGTACGAGGCCCTTGAGGAAGGTCTAATAGGAATGGGCTTTACAAAACTAAAAGGTATTAATTGTGTATATGAGTTTGGAACAGATGCCATCCTTTTAGTCTATGTTGACGATTTGGTGTTGTTTTCATCGTCCACTAACATTCAAACTATGCTGGTAGACAAAATTAATGACAGGTTCAAGATAGTCACCCTCGGGAAAGTGAAATATATGTTTGGAGTGCAATTCGAACGTGGTGTGGATGGTCAAGTGATGATCCACCAAGAAAAGTTTATAAATACATTGGCAGAGTCGTTTAACATCACTCCAAACACGTTGACAAAAACCCCAATAACTATAGGTACTACATTAAGGAAAGGGAATAGTGCCAATGCCCAAAACAACTTCCCTTACTGATCTCTGATCGGATCGTTAATGTATCTGGTGCAACATACACGCCCAGATACATTATATAGTGTTATATTTCTCTCTCAGTATAACACATGTCACAATTGTTTCCATGTCTGTTCCGCGTTGCAGATTCTGCAATACGTAACGAACACAAAACATTATAGTATAGCTATGGGACAGTGCAATAATGAGGCAATCAAAATATTTAGTGACGCCTCGTGGGCGACAGATGTAGACACATGCTGGAGTTTTGGGGGTTTCATTTTATACATGGGAGATGTGCCTATTAGTTGGAGTTGCAACAAACAAACATCAGTTGACACTTCAATTATGGAGGCAGAATATGTTGCATTAGTGAACGCAATTCGAGAAGGAGTTTGGTTCACTCATATCTTTGATAACTTGGAAATATGCAAATATTCAAATGTACCCATAATCTTCTCGGATTCTCTAAGTTCCATACAATTCATTAAAAATGAAATCGAAAATATAAAGACAAAATATATCAAAGTAAAGTATTGTTTTGTAAGAGATTATTTTAAGCAGGGACATTTCAATCTAGTCAAAATCATGACTGATTGGAATATCGCCGACTTGTTCACAAAATGGTTGACGTCAGCGAGACTTAGAGCTTTGTGTAGTAAAATGTTTAGAGAAATTTCTGAATGAATTGGATACTAAAACGAGATATGGAAGTTGAAGTCCGAGATGTCTTATGCTAGAAATGTATTTGACAAGTGCTAGATAAACAGATCCTTTATTTAGAGAGGGCATTGTTGTTGTTAGATGTCAAATGAGAGGTTTACAAAGAAATTAATTGTATTACTGAATGTTAGGCATTTTATTGTAAACATGGCACATGCAGAATATTGTATTTGCCATGTAAGTGTAATGTAAATGTACAATGTTTGTACCCATGGCACTCTACAGTGGTTGTCATGGTTACGAGCAGTGTGCATGGATATTATGGCTATTTATTTATGTTATGAATTGTCAGTGAGAATCTTTATTTATGTTGATCAAGTGTGATTTATATTTTTCTGTGCTGAATTTCCTTTATATTCAATAGAGAGTTTGCGGAGATGCATTGTTCCTTATAAATGGCCATCCTTATGACCTTAAGGCGTTATAAGCATAAGGATGGACTATAAGCATAAGGAATATGAATTCTTATGACACTACCTTATAAAATAAGGCAG
>JAQIXU010002960.1:0-10339 GCA_034701245.1 Strigamia transsilvanica
TTTTGCTGTTTAATTAAATAACCAATAAATAGTTTTTGTTTCCCCAATATCTTTCTCCACATCAACTTATCTGCAGGTGTCAAGTGTGCCAAGACCTATTTCCTTAAATCAGCTTTAGGCCTAATCAAGTTGAAGTGCAATTTCATCAACAGCCATTTAATCCAAACCAATTACAATCGATTATTACACTCATTTATAAAGCCATCAACATTAACACAATTTCATAGCGACCTAGGGGCCCAATCCTCAAAAGAATATTATTGCTGCAGAATTCTTCGGCTTTTCGGTGTCGAATTTGTCGATGTATTTTCTACATTTCTGATCTAATTTTTGAGTGGGCATGATTTATAGTTGGTGGTTTGAAAGGTTAAGAAAAAATGTAGGTCTCGACTGTGAGCCAGGGCATTTACCTCATCGTTATACCTGCAGGGGTCCATCAAGCTTTGATGTTGTCCTTATAAAGAAACACTCGAGCGGAGTTTGCTTTTTTATTTTTATTTTTTATTTTCTTTATTTTTGTTTATTTTGTTTTGTTCAATTTTTAATTGTTGATTATTTTATTTGAAAGAATTGGTTGTTTTTTTTGTTGTTGGTTTATATATAGATAGATAAAAGAGGGAAATATAAAATGAAATGGTTGGGATAGGTTTAGTCGGTAATTCGGTATACACGCATCGTTTTAAATCCCATAATGCCTCATTAAAAATGGCGGAATTAAGTTTGTGTGGGTGGTGGTTTGGGATGTTTGGAAATGAGATCTTGGTTTGTTTTTAGATGGTTTTTGGTGTGGTTAGTCTGGTTTTGGGTAAGTTTTGGGTGAGTTATTTAAAGTTTGGAGGATTTTGGATGGGATTGATAAAGTTTCGACAGTTTTGTATGGAGAGATTCAATTTTTAGACAGTTTTCATAAAAGTAATCAATTTTTAAATAATGTTCATGAATGGAGTCAAAATTTTACAATTTGGATTATCAAGTTGGTCAGTTTGTATTGAATTTTTATCAATAAAATTCTGTATTTAGACAAATTAGAAGAAGAAAAAAAAATTAAATTTAGACAATTTTCACAAAATAATTCCATTTTTAGACAATTTTTACAGAATTATTCAATTTTTGACAGTTTTGCATAAAATTAATCCATCTTTAGACAATTTTCAAAAAAATTATTCCATTTTTAGACAATTTTGCATAGATTTATTCCACTTTTAGAAAATTTTGCACAAAATTATTCCATTTCTAGACAATTTTCAAAAAAATTATTCCATTTCTAGACAATTTTCAAAAAAATTATTCCATTTTTAGACAATTTTCAAAAAAATTATTCCATTTTTAGACAATTTTCAAAAAATTATTCCATTTCTAGACAATTTTCAAAAAATTATTCCATTTTTAGACAATTTTCAAAAAATTATTCCATTTTTAGACAACTTTTCAAAAAATTATTCCATTTTTAGACAACTTTTCAAAAAATTATTCCATTTTTAGACAATTTTCAAAAAAATTATTCCATTTTTAGACAATTTTCAAAAAAATTATTCCATTTTTAGACAATTTTGCATAAAATTATTCCCTTTTTAGACAATTTTGCATAAATTTATTCCATTTTTAGACCATTTTCACAAAAATTCCACTTTTAGACAATTTCCACAAAAACTTTATTTTTAGACAATTTTCAAACAATTAAAATCAATTTTAAAAAAAAAAAAAAAACAATAAACTACATCAATCAATATTCTAAAATCTTACTAAACCACTCCAAAACTCAATCCTCACCAATCAAAAACCACAACTCAAAAACTATCACTGGCCAAACATCAACACCCAAAAACCCCCCCAAAAAAATCAAAAAAATCACAAAACTCAACACATCAACACAAAACCCCCCCATAATCCACCACTCCACCACTCAAAACAACCCAACAACAGTCAAACTTCTCTAACTTCGCTAACTTCGCTTCCCTGCACAACACACAATCATCGGGGCATTGGGCAGGATGCCGTACCTTCCATCCAGGACTCAGGGGTGGAACAAATCACACACTCAGATGCCTCTTCATATGCAAACTGAGATGATCCGAGCGCGAAAACGCGCGCTCGCACAGCCGGCACTGGAACGGCCGGTCGCCGGTATGTTTGCGGTAATGCCGCGTCAGCTCATCAGAGCGCGCAAACTTCCACCCACAACCCTTCCAGTTGCATTGGTACGGCTTCTCGCCCGTGTGGGTCCTTATGTGCGCCTTCAGGTGCGAACTCTTGGTGTATGTCTTGGTGCAGCCCACGTACGTGCACGTGTGCTTCGTCACTTTCTTGCGGCCCCAACTGCGTCGTCCGCGGCGCGGTTTCGGCGGCGCCGCTTCGGCGGGGCTTTCGGTTTCCGCCGATAGTTGGCGCGCGTGGATGTCGTCAACGACGAACATGGCGCCCGGGTAGTTGTTGTAGTCGGTGGGGTAGAAGGGGTTTTGTTGTTGTTGTTGTTGTTGTTGGTGTTGTTGTTGGTGTTGTTGTCGTTGGTGGTCGTCGGTGAGGAGGAAGTCGAGGTCGACGTAGTGGGTGGCGGTGTAGGGAGCGTGGTTGGTGTTGTTGGGGATGGTTGGGTCGGCGCACGGGCGGAGTGTGTAGGCGG
Source organism: Strigamia transsilvanica (assembly GCA_034701245.1). Classification (NCBI taxonomy): domain Eukaryota; kingdom Metazoa; phylum Arthropoda; class Chilopoda; order Geophilomorpha; family Linotaeniidae; genus Strigamia; species Strigamia transsilvanica. The sequence goes on from JAQIXU010002960.1 coordinate 2,621, forward strand.
TCGTGGTGTGGGTTTGGTGCGGCATGCGGGAGTCGATGTCTCCGAGGAGGACGCTTTCTATGTCCTGCCACATCTGCGGGCGAGAGATAAACAATGCGGTTTTAGCACGGGTTTTTGTCGTGGTGGAAGTGCTGGCAACAATGGAAAATCGGTTGTAACAATTGCTTGCAACAATGGAAAACCGGTTGTAACAATCGCTTGCAACAATGGAAAACCGGTTGTAACAATCGCTTGCAACAGTGGAAAACCGGTTGTAACAATCGCTTGCAACAATGGAAAACCGGTTGTAACAATTGCTCGTATTGTAACTATTGTAACAATCGCTCATATTGTAACTATTGTAACAATCGCTCATATTGTAACTATTGTAACAATCACTCGTGTTGTAACAATTGCTCGTATTGTAACTATTGTAACAATCGCTCGTATTGTAACAAATTTAAACACAAAAACTTAACTATAACCTCGGATTAATTGTTCGGCTTGTTTTCGCCTTCCGTTTTTGCTCTCAATCAGTGTAATCAGTGTAATCAGAAACTTTGAATGTAACTATTGGTTCCATTGTTGCAGGACAGCTGAAAGTGGCAATTCAAATCGCGGGCTTTCGGCTTTCGCTAAGTTCCTTATACTTACGCTAGCAGCGTGAATTCTTCGCACGCTTACGGACGATGAATGAATGAGTAATGACTCAAGAAGTCTAATGTTATCAACATTTTGCGGCCCCTCCGAAGGTTGGGCATGGGTCCCAGAACACGTAACTTCGTAGTATCTGCCTCGGGGCCCCGACAAAAATTTTTATTTTAGACCCTTTGGTGTGAAATGCAGATTTAAGCGTCGAGTTTTACGCTTGAATCTTCATTTTAGACCATTTTATGTCCGTTTTAGTTTATAAATTTTCATTTTTAGACCACTTTGAGTCAATTTTAAGCCTGAAATCGTGATTTTAGACCATTGTGTGTTCATTTTAGCTCTAAAATGTTGATTTCAGACAGTTTTTGCTGGTTTTTAGACCATCGCCACTATCAAATCTTGATTTTAGACTATTTCAAGTCTATGTTTAGCTTGATATCGTGATTTTAGACCACTCTATGTTCATTTTTGCTCTCAAATGTTCATTTTAAACTATTTTACGTTTATTTTTAGCCTTAAATCTTGATTTTAGACCAATTTACGTCCATTTTTAGCCTTAAACCTTAATTTTAGACCATTTTACGTTCATTTTTCCCCCTCAAATGTTGATTTTAGACCATCTGTGCCCTCAAAAACTTGATTTTAGACCATTCCAAGTCTATATTTTTAGCTTCAAATCGTGATTTTAGACCATTTTACGTCCATTTTTGCCCCCAAATGTCAATTCTAGACAATTTTAACTCCACCTGTGGCCTAAAATCTTGATTCTAGACCCTCGCCCGCCCCTATTTACCCTTCCACCACTCGATCAGTCAAAACCACCATCAAATTTCACGCTAAATCTATCCAATCTCAACCCCCCACGGTCCCCAATTGCGTAGAAATCAAACGAAATAAAACCGGTTCGACATTCAGGCAGCCCTGGCGCGCATTCAAGCGCTGCAGCGAAGCATCCCGAGCGCCCGGCGCGCACTTGTCACAACAACATATGCGCACGAAAAACACGATTTCGGGGCCCCGGGACCCGTCGCCGGCACAAAAAAGTGTGTAAACCACCTGGGTCGTTTACTTACGTCTTGGAAATCAGCCATATCGTTGGTGGTGCGCATTTCAGGCTTGTAAAACGATGTCTCATGTTCGCCAGGTGTTAGAATGCTAACCCCAATAGCCATGTTTCCTTCCGCACCAGCAAAAGCCAACTGCAACTGCCGACTGGCCGAATCAATGCACAGCGTGGAGTGTGTTGCATCGCGCGCACCGGCGCCTCATTGGTTGGAGGAGAGCGCCGCGGCGGCTCATACGGGGCCAATATGAGGCCAGTCAAGGTTGTGAGTGACGCCTCGGGCGACCAATCGTGGGTCACGTGGTGCACACGTGGATGGACGGTCGGGGAGAGAGAGAAACGAGCCATTTATGACTTTGTTTGAGGGTGGTTGGTGGGTTCTTGGGGGCTGGGGAGGGGGGAATTTGTTTTTGTCATTTTTGTCACTTTTGGTGGTTTTGAAAATTGGAAAATTGGAAAATTGGGTTTTGAGGGGTTTTTGTGGTTTTTTTTGGGGGGTAGTTTTTGGTTTTGATATTATTGGAAGAAAAACGTTTTTTTTTTTTTGTTTTTTTTTTTAGTTTTTGTCACTTTTGTCAATTTTGGTGGTTTTGGGAAATTGGAAAATTGGCTTTTGAGGGGTTTTTGTGGGTTATTTTGGGGGGGGGTAGTTTTTGGTTTGATATAATTGGAAAAAAGATGTTTTTAATTGTTTTTTTTTTTTAGTTTTTGTCATTTTTGTCACTTTTGGTAGCTTTGGGAAATTGGAAAATTGGAAAATTGGGTTTTGAGTGGTTTTTGTGATTTTTTTTTGGGGTAGTTTTTGGTTTGATATAATTGGGAGAAAAATGTTTTTATTGTTTGTTTAGTTTTTGTCACTTTTGTCACTTTTTGTTTTGGTTAAAAATAAAAAATAAAAATTTTGTTTTTGCTGTTTTTCCATTTTTGTCACTTTTGTCACGTCATTTTTGTCAAAAATAAAAAAAAATAATACTTTTTTCACTTTTGGCTCAACATAAATAAAAATAAAACTTTTTAAAATTTTACTTCTAACTTCGTTTCCTTGTTTTTATTTCTCACTTTTGTCACTTCCACTCCACCACAAACACTAAAAACTCTTCTCATTACACTCATCATCATAATATACTACCACCACCAATCCAACTAATTAAAAAGACCTTGATTTCCTTGCCCGCACCTTCCAACCGGAAGTGAAAGTATCATCCCAGTGGCCGACTGGTCACACTTCACGCATGTGCACCAGTCCACATCTAAGCGACTTGTACATGATAAAAAACAATAATAACAATAATTTCCCAAAATAATAACAAAAAACATGATATAATTTGGCATGAGCCACTTATGGATAATAGATTAGGCCTAATTCTAACCCTAATTCCGCTTATTAATAGGTCACAAACGAATCTCTGCTGCCAAAACACGCTGCATTAATATTCACATTGCATTCAGTCCAGCCAATTTCGTCTAATTCCAACCAATCATCTCAAAACTTCGCAATTTACAATACAAAATAAGCCTAAATTAGGCCTAAATTAGGCCTGAATTAGGCCTAACGTATGTCAGAGGTCTGTTTATTTATTTATGCATTTCAATGGGAATGTTTGACAGAGAAAACATGAGTCAGCGAGCGACATTTGCATGTTAGCGGGGCGTTGGCGCGGTTCGCGGTCCCATTCATGAGGGACTAGAATAGGATGGGTCTTTCCTGGTTTGGGTGTGGGCAGTTTGGCAAGATGTATATACTAGTGGCAGGCTGTTTAGTGTGGAGCGGTTTTCTCTGCAGTGCAGCATGCATCATCCTCAACTGCTGGTGAGTTTTGCATCTTGTTTTTCACATGTGAGTGCCCCAGTTGGATGACCCAGTCAGGACTGCAGAGGCAGGATGCTATGAGGAACTTCCTGCCGCGGAACTGCTTCGTGGAATTAGGGAAGAAGTTGCACCGCCTGGAATGTTCGTTGGAGCGGGGAATCTTAAGTTCATTGGGAATCCGTTTGCCGAATGTTTTTCAATGTTGAATGTGACTTCGCTGGCTGGCGGTTAGCTGAATAGCATTTTCCCTCAAGGCTGTTAGCTGGATATCATTGTGCCTCAGGGCTGTTAGCTGGATGTCATTTTGCCTAAGGGTTGTTAGCTGAATAGCATTTTGCCTCAAGGTTGTTAGCTGAATAGCATTTTGCTTCAGGGCTGTTAGCTGAATAGCATTTTCTCTAAGGGGTTTTAGCTGGATATCATTTTGCCTAAGGTCTGTTAGCTGAATAGCATTGTGCCTAAGGGTAAGAGCTGTTCGCTGAATAGCATTTTCCCTGAGGACTGTTAGCTGGATGTCATTTTGCCTCAGGGCTGCTAGCTGAATAGCATTTTGCTGAGGGCATTTAGCTAAGTGCCATTTTGCCTGTGGCTTTTAAGTGAATGCTATTTTGCTGAGGGCTGTTAGTGAAAGGTCATTTTGCCGAATGTCGATCCACCGAATGTCGATCTGCCGAATGTCGATCCGCCGAATGTCGATCCACCGAATGTCGATCCGCCAAATGTCGATTCTTCCGGATGTCGATTCTGCCGGATGTCGATTCTGCCGGATATTCTTTTGCCGATTGTCGATCCTGCCGAATATTCTCTTGCCAAATGTCGATCCTGCCGAATATTCTCTTGCCGAATGTCAATCCGCCGAATGTCTAATTTGCTGATTACTGTTTTGTCTACCAAACACAACATTGTTTAACTCCTGTGTTCAAACGGCAACAAGCGATCACCCCATCCTATTATGTTAATCGAAACAACCACCTTGTTGATGGAGCGCTAATTGACCACAGATGGACTTAATCAAGCAGAGGCGCCCTGTAGTCGCTACATAAAAAAATAATCAAATCCTTCAACTCCACCCTCTACTGCAACACACCAACAATGTTGATCGCGACACTCATGCTTTCCTTCCACAATAATCTCTTCGGTCAAGTTCCGGTGGACACAAAATCAGGTTTTTTGTACACACTCAGCATGAGCCCTAAAATTCAATTCAAAACACAACAACTGTGCACTTGATTATCATTTCCATTAATTGTCCCATCTGTGACCAAACACCAGTTATTAATCAGTGCAAAGCTTCATGGGAAATGGGTTACAACGAAGAACTGAAATTGGATTACAACTTGATATCTCACACACGCAATTTGCACTGCATGAAAAGTGATCATTTCATCACACTGTTTAATTACAGAACCATTTTTCTTCTCCTCCATTACAAACCAATCAGGATAAAGGCGTTTTGGTTCCATCAACATGTTGGCAACAATTTTTTTTTATGTTAGTTTTAATTCTGTCTCGCGTGCTCACCCGTCTCCATCTATCCCCCGAGGCTGTTTGGCATTCATTTCCTCTTTTAATTTCGGATAGAGCATTTGACGCATGCGCATTAGGAGAGTAATAAGAGGCGGCAACCACTAATTCATCTAATATTAATCACTTGCTTCTTCCTTGTCTGTCTACCTCTCCAGTCTATACTTTGACTGGTTTTACAACTCAAATTCAATATTTTGAGGAATTCTTGGAAATCCAATGCAGATTTAAAGAGATTTACATGATTTTAGAAAGATTTACATGATTTATTGTGTTGGGGTTTATTTCAGCATGATTTACTAGTAAATCCAGGCAGATTTATTGGGATTTGCATGATTTACTAGTAAATCTTGGTAGATTTATTGGGATTTACATGATTTATTGGGGATTTGCATGATTTATTGGGGGATTTGCATGATTTATTGGGGGATTTGCATGATTTATTGGGATTTGCATGAGTCATTGGGGTTTAAATGAGTTATTGTGCTGTAATTTATTTCCTCATGATTTGTTATGTTCTTTAGAATTTGTTTCATGTTTGTTTTATAAAGTTGGAATTCTGGAGGGGGGGTTTGAGGGGTGTAGAAGTTGTGTTGGGGGCGTTGTAAGAATTCTGGGGGTGTTGGAGGGGTTCTGAGGGGGGTCTTTTTGAGGATCACAACAAAGTAGGTTTTTTTTTTTTTTTTATAAAGTAGCAATGTCATGAGTGATTAATTGCTTTTATCAGGTAACTGTAAGGGTAATGAGTTACTTTTGAAAAGATAAGTTCATCGGCAGTTGCTATTGTAGTTAGTTAATTTTCCAAGTTAAGTAGAGTTGTGGTTAAAATAAAGGAAATGCTGTGTTGTTGTGGATTTGCATGGATTTTAAAGGATGTGCATGTGTTTTTACTGATTGATATAGAATTCTACAAATTTATATGGATTTTAAGAGATTTGTATGGATTTTAAGAGATTTATATGGATTTTAAGAGATTTGTATGGATTTTAAGAGATTTATATGGATTTTAAGGGATTTATTTGGATTTTAAATGATTTATATAAGTTTAAACTGATTTATGTGGATTTTAAATGACTCACATGGATTTTAAAATATTTATACGGATTTCAGAGATTTTATATGTATTTCAAAGATTTTACATGGATTTCAAAGATTTTATATGGATTTCAAAGATTTTATATGGATTTCAAAGATTTTATATGGATTTCAAAGATTTTATATGGATTTCAAAGATTTTATATGGATTTTAGATGATTTATATGGATTTTAGATGATTTATATGGATTTTAGATGATTTACATGAATTTTAAATGACTTATATGAATTCCAGATGATTTATATGAAGTTTAGATGATTTCTACAGATTTAAAATAATTCATACAAATTTCAAATAATTTATATAGATTCCAAATGATGCATATGGATTCATATGAATTCATATAACTTCAAATGATTTACTTGTATATAGATTTCAAATGATTTGCATTGACACCAAATCAAGGTTGTTTTCAGATTCACAATTACAAACTGTGAGTGGGATGAGATTTCTTCAATTGTAGGTGTCCTGAACCAACCTTGTGATGGGCCCAGCCTGAACCCAGCCTCACAGCACAGACCCCCTATGGTGAGGAAAATGAGCAATCTCATGCTGGTGCTTACTGCTCACTTTCTCCCCTCTTCCATCACTATAACCCCCTCATGGGAATCAGTAATGACAAAATAGGAACTAAATAATAACATAAATCTATTGTGTTGTGTTCAACTTTACTGCTGTTTCATTTATGGCCTCTTTTGAGGTTAGGGGATGTCAATTTGACTTTTGCATGTAATGACATAATTATAAGAAAGAAGTCTGCAAAGCACACAGTTGGAAGTTCTAATTTTGGTGTTGGCACTTGGCAGGCAAGAAGACAATAGTTGGCTTTGGTTTTGGTTGGATGATGCATCAGTGGTAATGTTGGGTTTGATTTATGGATAGGAAGAAAGGTTTTTAGCTAAATTAAAATTATTGAATGCTGGTGATGATAAGAGCCAATTCCCAGTGGAGGCATCAACTGTGGAAACATTAATAAATAAGTGGTGAGGAATATGGAATGGGATTTCAATTGATGGAATAAGTAAAGGTGAAAAGATGGAAGAGTTGGGGTTTGGTTAAAATTTGAATTGAATCGGTTGGAGTTGGTTGGAGTTGGTTGGAATTGTCAAAATTTGTTGAAAATCTTCGCAGTTTGTTGAAATTTGTCGCAAATTTTTTAAATCTGTCGCAAATTGTTAAAATTTGTCACAAATTTTTTAAATCTGTCGCAATTTGTTAAAATTTGTCGCAATTTGTTAAAGTTTGTCGCAATTTGTTAAAGTTTGTCGCAATTTGTTAAAGTTTGTCGCAATTTGTTAAAGTTTGTCGCAATTTGTTAAAATTTGTTGCAATTTGTTAAAATTTGTCACAATTTGTTGCAATTTGTTAAAATTTGTCGCAATTTGTTAAAATTTGTCTCAATTTGTTAAAATTTGTCCCGATTTGTTAAAATTTATCGCAATTTATCAAAAAAAAATTATCAATAAATTGTCAACATTTTTAAACTATTAAAAATCAAAAAGGTAATAAAAAATAAACAAAAAATTAATCAAAAATCAATCAAATTTTAACCAAAAATTAATCAAAAATCAATCAAATTTTAACCAAAAATTAATC
>JAQIXU010002961.1:0-10339 GCA_034701245.1 Strigamia transsilvanica
TTGACAATGACCAATCGTGCGCGAGTATTACTTAAGAATTGTGACCAATGAGAATTGTTTGTCAGCGGAAAAAAGAAGAAAACATTTAAGATTTTCTATAAAACGTTTTCAGCATTTTTCTGTAAAATCTAATTTTTTATTCTCTAAACCTTGATTGAGTTCTTGACCGCTAGAGATTGTTTGAGGATTTAATCTAGTGCTCTTATTAAAGGGGGACGTGACATGTAAATGCATTTACATCGCACCAAAGATAGGCAAAAACATCATGCATTATTCAGGTAAGAAATGCCGTTAAGCACGTAGAAATTCTCAAATCAAACGTGCAGATCTTGGAGCACAATTTAAACTATAAAGCAGAAAAAGAAAGTGTTTGTTTGTTTGAAGCAGCAAAAACAGATCCAACTCCGGGCGAAGCCGGTTAGTAAAGCTAGTGAGTGCTGAAATAATAATGTTTCTGGGTTCTGCAAGCTCTCTCAAATCTCTGAAATTACAGGTTCTGGTAAACAAGATTCATTGGGCCCCTACAATCCTCTGTAATGGAATCTGGATACAGGAGGAAGTTCCGTCTTTGTCCTTTACATGAGATCTTATCTCCTTAATCTCTTAGCATTAAACTATCACTTTAATGTCAGCTTTTGTGTCTGAGTACTAAAATTTCAGAAAACACTTATTTCACACAATTCCGGTTCTAAGACCATAAAAAGCCAAAATAACAAAGTGGTGTTTTGCACCCAATTGACATACTAGGCGCATCCATAAAGCCATTTAAACTTGTTTAAGTGTAAGATTTTACATGTTAAATTGACTGGCGATAGTTATTGTCGAATTTGGCAGGCCGAAAAATCACCAACGTACTCTGGCGTCGTAATTCTAAACTTAAGGTTTTCAAACCATTCGAGCTCAATCGCTCAAATTTAAAACTATACATCCGTGATGTGATAAACAATGCAGTACTATCACTCATCATTCAAAATGAATATTACATTTCTTGTGTAAACTCGTATGTGAAAATCTTAAAAATGACGCGGCTGTGTGAGTTGTGGGTTTAGCGCTTTTTTCGCCCAACATATTCAGAATTCAGATGGTTGAACGTAGACAAACGTTTTCTCTTGGTAGCTGACTGTAGCTGTGGCGCAATTTTTATTGACGCCGCCTAGCGGATTTGTTACTGGTTTTACTGGGAGCGCTTCATTCTCCTGTTGCATTATTCACTTGTCTGATTTTGTAAACAGAACTTTTGAAACTCTAATGGGAGATAAAAAAGTCTCTGAATATCACTCTGACACGCGAGTAATAAAATGGAAAAACATCTTAGTGTAGGATATTGGCTGACTAGTGTTCATTCAAAATTGATTTTACAATAGACCATTTCGCTCGCGTTTCACACAAGAACTCGCAATTTATTCTATACATGAGCAATTTTTTTTCATTCGCCTCTAACACACGAAGACTTATATATTTCCGATGGAAGAGAGGTTGGCATTTGAATTGTGCGTTTTAGTCAGCCAATCATTTTTCTCTCCTTTTCATCTCAAGAAGTTTCGACTTCCTTTCACTACTCAGCTGCAGTTTATGAGTCGTTTGTTCTCTTATTAAGTTGGAAGTCGTGTAAAGTTTTCAATTTTTTCCAAGTCATCTTCAAATGAGTGTACACTTTTTAACGCTTTTCAACGTGAAATTGAAGTTTACCTGCCTTGAGAACTGGATTTGGCGTTTCTGTTAGAAATCATGAAGTTTGAAGAGAGTGAAATTGCCTTAACCCCCACGGTGCACTTTTAAAATAAATTTCAAGTATTAACTTTTCGAATTATTCGACGTTTAAGTTCGCTGCTCCATAAAACTCTAGCTTAAATATTAGTTGGCTTGCCTGCATGATCGCTAATGGCTACAAAGTTCCATATGAACTTTTTGCGTGCCCAAACTTATTCTTGGTTAAACTCAATTAACATAAGTTTCACATATGCATGCAGAACGAGAAATGTAACTTGTATGATTTGACTGCTTTCATAGCACGGAAAAGTGCAATCAAATGGACTTTAGCACCAGTTTATTGTCTGTGTGCATGGTTGGATTAACCTTTCTGGCATTTCCAATAATTATGTCAAATGTCCAATCACTTGTGGTATTAGTGTGAAATTGGCACGTAGTAGCAAAAAAACTATAAGTGAGTCCAATCAGAGGTAATTGCCGACCCCAATCAGTTCATTCATTCTGCTAATAGTCCCAATTGTTTTTAGATTAGAAGTGTGCTTAAATCTTGTAGTTTCTCTCACATGATAAGATCATACATCTTGTATGGAATGGTAACTAAGCTTATGTGTAATAATTCTCCATTAAGGAAATATAATTTCATCTGAATGATTATTTTTGAAAGTTTCGTGTTTAGAAATTTTGTGAAAGCTGTTAATGGGATCGAATATTATTTTGTAGAATGTTTGTAATTTGACTCAAACATGCAATCTCCATAGGTCCTATCGTCTAAGCAATTACAATTTGTGCTCATTCAATACCCTTTGATGAAAGGAAAAGCTGACTGGTGCAGACAAATTTGTCTGAAAGATTGTATTCCTATGTCACTGTGTGACCTGCCAATGCAATGACTTCAAGTCTAAAGAACCATGAGCATTAGACTTAGGCTTAGGCTTTAAGACTAACAGCCGAGGAGCACCAACTACTGGCGGACAATATGCTGTCAGAGAACACGCTCACCTCTTATCTCTTTCGAACTTGGCGGAAGAGGTGGTCGCTCAAAGAGCATGCAAGCATTCAGAATAGTACAATTGTATAAAGTTAGCTTTGAAACTTATGGAAAATTGTATGGCATACGAAGAATAATAGGACATGAAATTTAATGAAATGGGCTTAAGATAATCGGATTGAAAAGAAGAATCAAAACCGATACAATTTACAGTTTAACTTCGTTACTTTTGTTAAATAACTTTCATTTTAGACCAATGAACAAATTCAATAAATTGTATTTGCACGAACAACGACAATAATGAAGACAAATTGATTGTACTAATGCCACTTAATTATGTGCTATTATTCTGTGGAATTGATATTCCACTTGGATATGTTGAATTGATGCACCATTAAATTGAATGTTTCTCCCAATTACTTATTTTTACATTGATTTAGGACCTGGACAACTAAAATTGATATTGGATCGAAATTGGTTTTTTGGTTGTTTATAACGCGCAGCAATTTATTGCAAGTTGATGTTATCACACAGCATTTAATATAATTCCACCCCGCAGCGCAAATTTGTTAGACTTGAAAAAAAGGTAGAAATTGCTAGAAATTACACCAAACAAATCAAAATAAAAACAAATTGTTTAATTTATCTGTCAACTTTTTTTTTGTCAAGTGAAAGTTTGTTGGTAATTGGCTATACCTACCCATATTGGCGTATTATACGCGCGCAAGTGACTGCATGTGGTAGAAATTCACCGATCGATCAGGATTAGTTGAAATCCAACCAGTTTGGAAACCGTATATCATTTTCTTTAATGGCTGTTCTTTTCCGTTGAAAGAGAGTAATTGATTCGATACTGACCCGTTGCATCTATTCCCTGCAATCTGTCATAAAACTTTCATGAATGTAGACTTCTTTTTAAGAAAGAAAAAAAGTTTGACTGCTTTTTTTAGTAAAGCAATTAATTTTTTGATGGAACTTTGATAAGAAATCCACTTTCTCTTTATTGTTACAACACTGACGACGGATCAGATTGTCCAAGAATTTTTTTTGTCCTTTGAGAGGAGTTTAATGTTTGATAACTTCAATTTAAGATTGGGTTTAACCGTTGAATTTCAGTCGACTTCAAAGAAAATAAATGAATTGTTCTTTCGAAGAATCGTGTCTTAAAATCGAGTATACCTGGCAATCAACTCCTTTGGGTCCTTCCATTTGTGCTTTATCACTCTGATGTTCGCTCACATTTTTACTCTTTGGGGTATAGTAAACTATACAGTAATGGTGATGATGAAGACAATAATGATGATGATACTTCTTTTACTGGCCATCTTACTTTACCTGCAGCTGTCATTTTTGGCAGATTTTTTTTTTACACCCATCAACATCTGGTGGTAGGTACTAGGTAGAGTTTGCTCTATGTGACGTTTGGTATTTGATATTGATTTCTGGTTTGCATCCATAAGAAATTATTTATTTCGCAATGAGCATTTTGTTATTCAATATTAATCAGATTGTTTGTGATTAGTTTTAGATTATCACAATTAGGTCATTTTATAGATAAGCTTATGTTGACATTTGATTTAGTTTAATTAGTTGTGTTCTATTTTCAGTTTTCGACATCATATTAACGTACCACGCGACTGGTGACTGGGTTCAGTCACTGCTGCTAGGAGTTCCTCAGAGAAACGGATTCGTTGCTCCATCAAATGACATGCTGTAGTAATCTAGCAACGGTATGAATTAAGTAATACTTTATCGGTATCTGTATGGTTATCGATTATTTTCCGCTTTGATTTCAGTCAGCTAATGGAACAACATGTACAGCATGCTCTTCTCGGATTCTCTGGAAATTGGCAATGAAAGCAACAGGTCACGAGGTAATTTCGACGACGAGGACGAGGAATTTCGGGAAAATCTCGAGCATCTACAATGGATAGCTTATGGGGTGATCGCCCCAATGCTCATAGCTGTTGGAATCGTAGGAAATTTGCTCAATTTAGTCGTGCTAACGAGACCCAATTTAAAAGGAGTGATGTATACGTATCTCACTTGGTTAGCCATATCCGATCTCATGTCGCTCATCTTCACGATCCCGACCGTACTGCGCTTCGTCGGAAGGAATTTGACGGATTACTACTCATCTTTCTATCACGCACATCTCGAATTAGCGTTAGTCAATGCATTTATGGCGTGCAGCGTGTTTATAGTGGTTGCGGTGACGGTGGACCGGTACTTCTCAGTGAGCAAACCGACCAAGTTCAAAAAGGTGCATACACACAGCCGCGCTAGATTGTGGATAGTAACAGCGTACGTTTCTTCATTCATGCTCTATATACCCGTGTGCTTTTTCAAATACGTGGAAGCCGAACCCGATTTGTCTTCGCCCGGGAAAACGCGTTACCTGGTGAAGGAAAATTTTGCTGTGTCTCACGCGCCTATTTGGACCGTTTATTTATACGTGAAGGAAAGTGTTGTGCGCTTGGGACCAACCGTTGTTCTCACTTTTCTCAATATTATGATTATCGTGGCCTTTCAACGCGTTGTGCGCAAGCGTAAGACGCTTTTTCATTCGTCTCGGCTCGGAAGCTCGTCTGCTGGAAGTCCTGGAAATCGCGTCGCAACGAGTGACGGCGGTCAGAGGGACGTTGCCAATATTCAAGAGGAGCGGCGTTTAGTAATGTTGCTCATCGCGGTCGTAGTCATGTTTGTCATCACTATGACGCCCGCTGCATTTCTCACACTCTTCTTGTCCAACGAAAATGAGAGGAGCTTCAGTTTCCAAGCATTTCGTGCCTTTGCTAACAACATGGAATTTGTTAATTACGCTATGAATTTTTACTTGTACTGTTTATGTAGTTCGGAAATCAGAAGAACTGTCGTGCAAATGTTTTATTTTGGAAAGTCCGAGTCGCAGTTGAGAGGAAGGAACAGTTCGCATCCTCCTGTGGCCAGGAATAGACTGAGCATTCCGAACGAACAACCGACTATGACCTATGTAGATAGCAGAATTTAGTTCACTTGACTTTTTTGTCAATGCAAATGTTGAAAGTTGAAAGTTGAATTGTACAACTGTGATTGAAATGGAAGTACATTTTAATAATAATAATAATAACAATAATAATAATTATAATATAATATGGTATTTCCTAACTAGATAATTTTTTCTAATAGGCAGCAGAATAAAAATTTTGTCAAAAAATCTCTCTTTTATGGACAGTTTTCACTAGACCAGCGGTTCCCAATGTTTTTAAGATGGTGTACCTGTTAGTAGAGTACAATATGGTGACGCGTACCAGTAGGTCAATATTTTTGGGAAAACTAGTCGGATGTGACGCATACCACAGTTTGGGAACGTCTGTCCTAGACAAATTTTTTTCCGACTTGGCGCCCTTGTGAAACTGGCACCTGCCAACTGACGCAATGAAAGCCGTCCCCCTATGCCACTGACTGTGCCACTTCCCCACTTGTCAATGAACTTCTTCGTTTTGAATTTTGCTACGACAGTAGAGCGAGAATCCACTGCCGAGAACTCTATTTAGAGTACTATTTCTTTTTTTTTAATCGCCTGATGCTTATCAGGCGTCTTGTCCACCCCATCTCTGGTCAAACTAGATTAAAATGGAGCGAGCCAATCTTGTCCGATGTCATCCCAATGCTTTCTTTCATTTTGAAGCATCGTTGGCTGTCACACCTTCGTTTATCTGTTATTAACTCCTGTCAAGCAGTCGTATTTGCAGCTTCACACTGCTCAGCTTGACATATTGAACGTCGCCACTTCCGCTTTATCAGTTTCTCTTGGCACTTGTGCATAACTTGAAACGATGTCTTGTTGAGAACAAGTTTACTGTTCCTTTGCTAATGACGACTGATCAATTTCACTAGGATGTGGATGCACCTCGCATTAATTCATTAGAAAATCAATCTATTTTTCTACAGCAGCAAGTGAAAAGTTTTGGTGCCTTGAAACGTGTCATTAAACTTGACTGTACTCAGTTGGGGCATAAATTCAATAGCTCTAGGGCATAACGAATATCCATTCAACCATAATGCCCGTTTAGCTGTGTCATGCAGTTTCCGCCTCGTCAGTGATGGCATATACAACACAAGGGGAATAATAGCTGCTTGATGATATACCATACATAAAAACAGATGGTTGCTCCTCTGGTTTTTATCAGAATATTTTCCCACTTGCCTGCACGTTTTAAGCCTTTTCAGGCGCAAGAATTGTTCAGTATCCTCGAGATGCAAGACACGTCGAACGTCTTCTAGTAGAGTGTGTCTTCTAGCGTGGAATGTCTTCGATGTATGAAGAAATTTCGCCTGAAGATCCTTGATGGTGGACGGGTGGAGTAGGGTGCTGTCTCACTCGATTGCTGCTGAGTGCTGCACGTTTCTGAATGCGTTTTGCACGATGATACACACCAATGGTTTCCTCAAGCTTTACCTCGAGTTCAACGCGGTTTCCAGCAGAATGTGCTAAATCAAGGTATTTCCAAGCTCTTGTTCATCTGTGCAGAATAGCAAAAACAGATTTGTCCTTTTTATGTTGCACTTTGTATGTAAAACGTGTTGCACGTGGTGGGAAACACTGGGAAGTCAAGTTGGTCACTCGATTTCCCATCCTCGGTCAGGCGCATTACTTGGAATTACCGTATTTTAGCGAATATAACGCGCGCGTTATATTCGATTTTACAAACCGCCGACCCCCCCTGCGCGTTATATGCGGGTGCGCGTAATACACGCGCTTGTAAACAGATCAGACTTCAGTGTCTGAAAAACCGTCAAGTTTTGGTCAATTTTAGCGTTTTTGACCAATTTGGGCAATCACTTTAGTCGTTTACATGTTGAATTCAGTTGGTTTGGTCAATTCAGAGGCTAAATTCAGTCAATTTGGCTAATTTTCCAGAAAATCCGTCTGCCATACGCTGTACGTAAAAATCTGTGCGCGTTATACACGCGCGCGCGTTATACACGTCAAATGTAATTATTTATTATAAGGTTTATTGGCTAGAAAATACATCTAATTTAAAGTTACAGGAAAGAATTGCTCCTTCCTAAACATACTAAACTTGTGTCACTCGGCTGTCATCTTGGATCCAATTGATTAAATGCTGAGCCAAGGTACATAGAATAATAACGCTGAGTCCTAATCCAATTTCAGCCACCAAGTCGTAAGTTTTAATAACGAGAGTCAAATTGATGTAGGTATTGGCTTCGTGCAATTGCATTCAAATTTAAACGTTTCTTAATTGTTCTGGTAATGCCGAATCAATAATTCATAAAAATGTAACTCCCATGATTTAATATAAAAGTGTTTATACGTCCACATATGTAGATGAGCATTTAAATAGTCACCTAACGCAAATAATATCTTTACAGCAATATACTGAATTTTTGAATACAGATTATATCCTACGTGTTATCGTACAATTATAAATATAAATAACAGATGGATCTACAGTTCCAAATATAAATAGTAAGGTCACTTCACGCTGAATATAAGCAGCTGATGATATGAACAATGAACTGTAGACTACTATTGGTGTACAGCTCATTGATATGAGGAAACTTGGTTAAAGTTTTTCTCCCCCCTGCAAACATTCAATTAAAATAACTTTTTTCGGAATGATTTTCACTCTTCACCAACAAAAAAATATTACGGTTTCTAAGGAACAACTAGTAATAAAGATGTACAGAATGAATATGGCAAAAACCGTTTCGTGAGGGCTTTTTCTTTGTCTATTTGTTATAAAATATGAGCATTACGGAAAATGGTGAGATTAAACAATGACCTCAATGCTATTCGAATATGCCATGAGTTGAAAACATTCAGGACTTGTGAATGGTATCTATTTTCTTTAGTTTCTGGATAAGTAAAAAACTTGTTAATATAATGTAGTTGAAGCAATATGTTAATTAATAATTAATCAATTGCACAGGAATAAAACGAAATTATTAGCAATTTAAACTGTACGCGTTATCGTATTGGAAAATTTGAATGTAAAAAGGGAAATTCAAATAACTGCTGAGCAAAGGTATGAAAAGTTTTCTCTGTGGGATTGAAGAAAATACAAAGACTGAAAAAATTCTGGACCAAGCACGCAAATCTATAGGGCTTGGGAATGTGGAATCATTCGTTCCATAAATCTATAATTAATTTACTGTTGCTCTCCTTTCTTTTTTTTTATAAACATTTCTTCAGGCACAAATTCAGCAAAACTTGAGGCAGCAAAAAGCTTTTCTTTTTACGTTGGACAAAATGTCTAGAGATTCTTCAAATCGTCACTCAAGTAGGCTAAAAATAAAAACAACGTTTCTTTGTATCTAAAAAGCTTTTTCATTCTCTACACCATAGTGCCATCGCATTCATCGCAAGTTGGTGTTGCTTCCGGAGTACTACTACCATTGACTGTTATTCGAATGCTGCCATTTTCAACGGCAACACCAGTTGCGAATTCCTCTGATCGGTTTGATGATCGATCATCCATGTTTTCACCCGAGCTAATCAATTTATTTTGAAGAGAAAAGCGACGACTACTGCTATTTCTTTGTAGAGTTTTTCGTCGAAAACTTGGGTGTCTTTCAAACGATTTCTGACTGTTGAAAGGACTAGGTCGAATTAAAAATCTAAAAATAATAAAATGTATAAATACTCGAAATTTAATGAAGAAGAAAAATAATTTTGTAAAAATAAACTTACATAACATCACCTTCCTCTAATTTCAGATCACAGCTGGGGTTGATAATGACGTAAGAGAGGCTGTTTCTTTTCTCAGAGACGTCATCTTGAATGAAATTTCGTTATCAGGTTGAAAACACATGTTATGAGGTGACATTAAGGTAGTTACCATAATCTGCGATGGGCAAACCAAGATATCGCATGCGACATTTGACTAAATTGCTTATTTCTTGGCGCTCTACACTTTGAGTGTGGCTGTCAACATCATCTTCACGGTTAAACGAAAGCTGGGTCTGCATAATTTAATACAATCCTGAATTATACATGAGAAGTCCACCCAATCTGCTGCAATAACAGTTAAGAAAACAATTGAATATACTTTCCTCTGTGCTTTGTATCCTGAAAATGGCAATTGGAGTTTCGCACGTAGTTGAACATAGTTTCTGATACAATCGACCATATGTGCGTATCCACAGATCTTGTTTGGTTAATTTTAACTAAGCAGTGTAGAGAGAAAACGTGAAGAAAGACTCGCAATTTGCACTTCAATTGAATAATCAACTTACGGATGTAAGAAAACCAGAACCAGGTGCCTGATCGATGCCGAGAAGAAGTCGAACAAAAGTGATCAAGTAATCTTTGACAAAAGCTTGGTATAAAAGTGTATCCAGCATGCTAGCACTGAACACACTTCCCGCTGCGAATGGCAGTCGAAACATGTAAGATATATGTGAGCCCCGCTCCTTCTCCGTCTACAATCAAAGAAAGAAACAAAAATTCAGATCTACAATTGTCAAAACATAATTAACATTCGTAATAAACAGGTGCATTGAATTAGTAAAAGGATAAGTTACTTCAATTTTCCAATTTTAACGAAAGTTTGGGCATTACAGTCAGGGCAAAAAGTAAGTTAACACAGACATCATGTTGAATCCCATCATTGTATCTCAGGGAAAAATGGCTGG
>JAQIXU010002962.1:0-10338 GCA_034701245.1 Strigamia transsilvanica
ACGCCATTTTTCGTATTCGTACTGGGTTTTCGTGCGTGCCGTTTTCAGTTGTGGGCGATTTTTTCGGTTCGGGTTCGATTTGTTTTAACTCGGCGCCATTTTGTAATATCTTGGGTTCGAGCTGTGAGTCTGGTTTGGTTTTTTCTTCAATCGATACATCGATTGATTCCAAATCGGATAACTAAATAAGAAATTAATAATTTTATTTTTATGATTTGTTAGTGATTTTTATTTTCTTTTAATGGAATTATTTACGTCTGAGTCTGGACTCTCGATGTATCCGTTGTTTATCGCTTGGCGGTAACTGTTTCTTTTACGCACTTGGATGTGAGTTCTCTGATCATCGTCTTCTTTTAAATGGATTAGATTGTTTACGCCCCAGTAGATCCGTAGGACGCCTTCTAATATCAATTTTCCATTTCTCTGGAAAAGTTTAATTCGTGTTTAGAGATTTTGTAAGATTGAATTAAAGATTAGGAATTGATTTTTGAAAAGATCTTGTCAGTAAAAATTGATTTTTTAAAAGATCTTTTCAGTAAGAATTGATTTTTTTAAAGATCTTTTCAGTAAAAATTGATTTTTTAAAAGATCTTTTCAGTAAAAATTGATTTTTTAAAAGATCTTTTCAGTAAAAATTGATTTTTTTAAAGATTTTTCAGTAAAAATTGATTTTTTTAAAGATTTTTTTTCAGTAAAAGTTGAATTTTTAGATTTTTTCAGTAAAAATTGAAATTCTTAGATTTCTTTCAGTAAAAATTGAAATTCTTAGATTTCTTTCAGTAAAAATTAAAATCTTTATATTTTTTTTGGTAAAACTTAATATTTGTAAGATTTTTTTAAAGCAAAAATTGAATTTTATTATGTAAAAATTGATTATTTTTCTGGATTTTTTCAGTAAAAATCAAATGTTTTATATTTTTTGAGCGAAAATTCAATTTTTTAAAGATTGATCTCAGTAAAAATTAAAAAAATTGTAAAAATCGAAATTCTTAGATTTATTTCAGTAAAAATTGATATCTTTAGATTTTTTTCAGTAAAAATTGATATCTTTAGATTTTTTTTCAGTAAAAATTGATATCTTTAGATTTTTTTGATAAAACATAACATTTGTAAGATTTTTTTTTAGCAAAAATTGAATTTTATTATGTAAAAATTGATCATTTTTCTGGATTTTTTCTGTAAAAATCAAACGTTTTAAATTTTTTAAGCAAAAATTCAATTTTTTAAAAATCTATCTCACTAAAAATAAAAAAATCGTAACATTTTTTCAGTAATTAAACGCCTTAAATCAAAAACTGACCATTCCACATCAAAAACAAACCATTCCTCCCTTAATTCACATCAAATCACCTCTCTAGCCTTCAATTCCTGACTTTTCCCTTCATAAAACTGATTATAGATGCGCAACTTCGCCTCCAAATGAGATCTCTCGACCAACGTACACTGCCGGCTTCCGACCTTCCCAAAACTCTTGTGACACTCGACCTGAGAGCCGTGCCCGAACAAAGTCGGTCCAAACAACGCACTGTAGCACGGAACGTGGCAATACGGAACTCCCTTATGCTGAAATAACATTCCCAACGCATTAATTCCCGCACAACTTAACCAAAATCACATTTAACTTCGGAATGCTGGCCCGGATTCAGTCTTTTTCCACATTCCTCGCAACGCAAACATTCCGGATGCCAATCGTAGCCCAGCGATTGCTTTCTTTCAGCTGAAAAATCATGAAAAATCACAATTATCCAATTAGCGCTCGCGAAATTAAATACAATTTACCACTCACCAAAGTACACTGGTTTTAAGCACTTATGACACGTCCACATAGTGATGGTACATTATTTAGTACACAAATTAAAGCTGAATGGTCGTTCGAGTGAAAATAATGATCAAATTAAGAGGTTTTTTTAAATTCTATCACTTGTATGTCGCGTCCAATGGCTCAAATGATAAAAAAACAAACAAAATGGCACGAATCGCATTAGACATCATGGCCACCATACGTACAAAAAAAGGACGAAACGGAATTGAATAAATGTTTATCTATTTCCGCCTTAGAGGGCGCTTCCATTTTGGACGATTTGTCGTATGATAAAAGTGTTTTGTGAATAAATTAAATTAAAAAGACGGGATTTGAGTTTTAAAATGGTTTTATTTGTTTTTTGAAAAAAAATTAATTCATTGTATTTACATTTTATAAAAAGTATAGTTGTTTCTAGGTTAGCCATTTTGTTTTTTCATGACATCGAAACTATTTGCATCTACCAATCGACATTATTTGCTGTGTCAATAACTCTATCAATTTGATCCGGTTTCAACCTGCATATGCTGTAAACTTCGGAACAAACATTACTATCACTTATCGTTCCTAAAATGGCCGCTTGTTTATATTTGATAACGGGACTTCTAGCATGTGCTGTAGTGACATTGTAATTCCTAGAAATAAAATAAAAAAGAGTAAAATTGGGTTTTAATAATTTTTTGTTGAAAAAAAATAAATAAAAATAAATAAAAAGAAATATTTTTAGAGCAAAGTATCGATTTCGGTTTCGATTTCTTACTGAAATATTCTTTGAATCCCATCTCCTAACTGTCCAAACTGTTTTTGATTTTTACTCGCATGTATTTGGCAAATAATTCGTGCCATGCATAAATCTTCATCGATATTTGAAACGATTGAAAAAAGTTGTTCGACGTCTTCGTTTGTGACATTAACTCCTTTTTCCGCATCCCTTCTTCTTCTTCCCCACAAAAACCCATTTCCGAAACCGCCAGCTCCGCCCGCACCGCCCAAACCGCCCGCACCGCCTGCACCGCCAAATCCTCCCCGAGTAAACCAACCGGCAATTGCAAGACCTTTGATGATTTTAGCAGCAATAATCGCTAAATAAAAAGAAAACAAAAAGAAAACATTAAAAATCAAAACTTTCCGATTGGATAAAATCTGTACGACTGCGGAGTCAGACAGGACGACTCTTACCCTTGGCAATGATGGCGGCTTTTATAATCCAAATAGCCTCAGTTTCTTCCACTTGGTAGGAGAGGAAGGCGAAAATAAGTAAAAAGCTGCACACACACTTGTGGATGTTCATCCTGAGACGATTTGTGGGTCTGTTAAATGATGGGTGCGATGCAAAATGTATTTTATATGCTTTTCGAAGTGTCACGTGACTGGGATTGTTTCCCTAAGTGATGGCGAAAGTGTGTAGAATCAGGTTAGAAAAGTAAGTACTCATAAAGTTACTACAATATGAACGACCCACTTATTACTGGGTAGTAATGTGGTGTATATTTCTAATACGTCTGTTGTTGTTTGTTTATTAGTTTTTAAACTTTTTCCGATTTATTTTTCGGAAATTTTTTGGTGATTTTTTGATGTCTTGATGATTTTTTGGATTTTTCAATTCATAAGCAATATACATTTGCGTCATCTTCTTGGAAGTCAAAATATTTGCTAACATTGTGTCCTTTACACAAATGACATTTTTTTGTTAGTCCAAAGGAAAATTTCACTTGTGTAATCAAAAGTTTTTCTGATTTTGTCACCCCACTTTGCCCATCGCTTCCATAAACCCAGTTCTCTAAGCAAATAAAACAAAGATTCTATGATGAAAGAGGATTTCGAAAATACTATTGTGAATTTATTTAAAAAGTTTATTAGAAATTATTAGAAATTTAATTTAAAACAAATAAATTATTTTTTGGATTTTTGGAGCAATTTACAGGACCGGGCTCGAATTAGACACAGGCTCGGAGAAAAGTAACAAAATGGCCCCCATTTTGGAAAAAAAAAGAAACGGTTTTATAATTTTCAAAGTCGAGTGGATAAAATGTAACGGTCTGAAAGAAATGATTTATTTATTTTGAGTTCTCTAAAGAAAATTAATTTCATGGTCCAGAGAACCCAGGGTGATCCAGAATCTTTGACATATTTTAGAAAAGAGGTAGACCAGGAATAGACCTTTGGATAAATGAGATCATGTGATGTAATCATGTGATCACAACAATGCTGCAATTGTTGGTGGGGCAAATGACACAACTTACGCATTAGTTTGTATGCAGTTTTCATTTGTGTATGATTTCTTCAAAGATTTTTCTCGATGTTTATGGATTTACAAGATTTCTTGGATTTCAGAGATTTGTAAGATTTCAAAGAGTTACTAAAGATTTCAAGGATTTGTTATGGATTTGAAGATTTCAGGATTTCAGGTTAATTTCTTTAGAGATTTTGCAAATGCTGGAAATCCCGTACTGGCCAAGATTTGGGATTTTAAAATCTGTGAAATTCACGAAATCCATTAACTCTTATAAATTGTCCTGGAAATTGTTACAAAATCTAGCAAAACCTTTAAAGAAATACATCTGAAATCCTGAAATCTTCAAATCCATAGCAAATCCCTGAAATCTTTAGTAAATATTTGAAATCTTACAAATCTTGGAAATCCATAAATTCTCCAAAATGCAAGAAATCTTGAAAATCTATAAAAATTGAGTACACTCAACCCTCGTTATATGGCCGCTCTTTATACGGCGTTTCGCCATAACGGCCTTGTGCCATTATGGCTAAATTTCGATTTGCGGCCTAATATTTTCGATATAAGGCCAAATATCGGGAAATTCCATAACAAATCAGAGGGAATTGCCCCTGATTCGTTATACAGCGATTCGTTATACAGCATTTCGCTTTACAGTCAATTTTTCTGGAACCTATCTAGGCCGTTAAGTGAGGGTTGAGTGTATTCCGCGCAGAGAACCCAAAGACCCACATTATATTGCGGTTAATTGGCACTAGAGGACCCATTTTGCTTTGTAGCTGTCGTCATTAAAATGGCGGCAATTTGTGTTTTGAGTGTGAATAAAAATCGCATTGAAATTTCAAGGTATAAAAAAAGAAACTTTTATTGTGTTAGGACATAATGATAAAAAAAAACAAAATATGTATAAAACCGCCCATAACACTAATTCATAAATTTGTACGAACTTTCTCTATTTTACAGTAAAAAAAATAATGATTATGGCAAAGATGACTTCGGCATGAGGCGACCAATCACTTGAAGCAAATCAACCGAGGGAACCTTACAAGCCGGAAAAACATCAATACAATCCTTAACCTCTTTCTGCGCAAACGCCTTTTTCACCGCCTTAAAGTAGTTATAAGACGGGCTTCTCTGCGTCAATTTAGGCTGGTAAGATCTAAAAATAATTAATAAATAAAATAAATCCAACGCGCATCGTCAACAGTACATTTCATCAACACATCGTTTCGGAACTCTGGGCTATGGCTTACACAGGCTCGTTGCTAAGGTATTGTGCGCCTGTGTGTTTTTGGTCATGTTGGTGTCCATCGTCCAACAAAAATAAATACACTCAACCGTCGCTATACAGCCGCTCTTTATACAGCTTTTCGCCATTACGGCCTTGTGCCATTATGGCTAAATTTTGATTTACTGCCTAATATTTTCGATATACGGCCAAAAATCGGGAAATTCCATAACGAATCAGGGGGGATTGCCCCTGATTCGTTATACAGCCTTTCGCTTTACAGCCAACTTTTCCGGAACCTATCTAGGCCGTAAAGCGAGGGTTGAGTGTAAATGGATAGATAAAAATAAAAAAAACTAACCTTTTTACGAAAAATAAATTTGGGTTCAAAAATTTCAGACCAAAAAAATGGATTTTTAGATTTTTAGACACAAAAAATGGATTTTTAGATTTTTAGATTTTTAGACAAAAAATGGATTTTTAGATTTTTAGACCCAAAAAATTGGATTTTTAGATTTTTAGACACAAAGAATGGATTTTTAGATTTTTAGATTTTTCGACAAAAAATGTATTAAATGGATTTTTAGATTTTTAGACTTTTAACACAAAAAATGTATTTTTTGATTTTTAGACACAAAAAATCTATTTTTAGATTTTTAGACAAAAAAAATCTATTTTTAGATTTTTAGACACAAAAAAAGTAATTTTCGATTTTTAGACACAAAAATGTATTTTTAAACACAAAACCTACCGGAACAGGTGAAGTAACTCGGATCCCAAGGACGGCGAGGTCTTCCTTTGAGCTTGAGCGACGTTCACCTCGCACACGACACGCGGAATGCACAAGCTCTCGTCGTTACTCGCCAAATTATCATACATATACCCCAAACCAGCATTAAAAGCCGGATCCGCACGCCTCCTCACAAAATCCACACTCCGCTTCCTATAACTGCCACCTCCGCCCACATAACCGCCTCCACCACCCCCATACCCTCCTCCACCACCCCCATACGGAACCGGAGGATAAACCGGATAACCCCCACCACCGCCCCCACCTCCGAACAACCCATGCGGCTTACCCAACCCTCCTTCCTGGAACTTTTTGAGCAAACTAGCCACCAAGAAAGCGGCCACTTTGAGTTTAATTAATTTTATAATTCCCATTCCCAGGAATCCGCCCAGACCGCCCACTCCGGCGGCCCCCATCGTGCCGAAACCCAAACTCTGGACCCCGCAAATGGCCAAAAGAAGAAAAGTGGCGGCGAGTAGCGGTCTAAGACGCATCTGCAAAGGTAAGGGCGCTTTAGAAAGAGGATTTATGTGTGTTTGTTGAGCTTACCGTGACGTTGGATTTGTGGTGGATGAAAGGAGTCGACTAGGTAGTTCCGATTCGGTTGTAAAATTGCCATTGTACTCTTGGAATCATCATTTAAATAGTGTTTTGTGACGTCACGAGTGATATTTTTGAGGGACACGGATGTGGGTCAAGTTTGGTGCATCCAGGCAAAGTGGTGGTAACAATGCGGCGAAAGAGTTTTGTGTAAATATGGGGAATGTGTTTCCGGTTGTGATTTGGGGAGTGCTTTGTTGGTGGTTGGTTTTGGTTGGGTGGTTTTTTTGGTTTTTTTGGTTTTTTTTTTGTGGGGGGGAGGGGGGGGGGGGGTGTTTTGGTTTTGTTTGTATGGAAGAAATATTGTAAAATGTAAATTTTTTGATTGGGGTTCAATGTACAGCTTTTGACTTTTAATGCGGGAGTAATTGTGGTGTTAGTGTTACAAGGGTTTGATTTGAAAGCGAGGCAGTGTGTCATTTTAGTGTGGTGTTGTGAATTCATTAACTGGTGGGTATGATGAGGATGGTTGGTGGTGATGGTCAGTCACTTGTTTTTTTTTTGTGGGAAAATTGGTGGTTTTTTGGTGAAAATTTATGGAGTTGGTGAAACTTTATGGAAATTGATAAAATTGATGAAAACTGGTTTAAAAAGTGATGAAAATTTATAATAATTCGTGGATTTTGTCAAAAATTGATAATTCGTGAATTTTGTCAAAAATTGATAATCATTCGTGAATTTTGTCAAAATTGTGAAAATTGATAAAATTCATGAAAACTGCTTTATAAACTGATGAAAATGGATAAAATTCATGAAAACTGCTTTATAAAGTGATGAAAATGGATAAAATTCATGAAAATTGTTTTAAAAACTGATAAAAATTGATAATAATTCGTGAATTTTGTCAAAAATTGATAAAAATCCATGAAAGTTTTTGAAATTCATGAAAATTGATAAAAATTCATTTTGATTTTCAAGTTTTGAAAATTTGAAAATTTCAATGTCAATTTGTGAATTTTTTGCCTGAAACTTTTCATCTTTTTCCAATAAAATTGCAAAAAATAAAAACAAACAAACAAACAAACAAAAAAATCAATAATAAAAACAGTAAAAGCTGCAAATTCTCCACAAAATTCCCAACACACACAAAAAATACATACGCAAAAGCAACCTCAATCCATCAATTATCCAACAATCTGTACCCAAAAAAATAAAACCCAATCAAACAAAACCACACAACATCCGCCATTTTGAATAACCAAAACCCAAATATAGGTTAACCCAAAATAAATACCAAATCGATCCAAATCCAATTCCAACACCCAACACCTTATCAAGGCCACGCTAAATTTCCATTTTCCCAATTAATTAATTTTCTTTTTAAACAATTCAATTACATAAAAGTAGGTCTATTCATACACCAAACCACACCAATGAAATAGAATTAATTTCCAATGCAAATAAAGTTCAAAATACACACCTTTATGTCCTTGATTCTCCTTCCTCACCTTAACCCTCTTTGTACAGGCCTTGATGACTACAAATTGTTCTTCAAGGGGGCTGATTGATGAGTATCTTTGTTATGCAAATTGATGGTTCGCGACGGGATGAATTATTAAATGACTTTTTAATGCCCGGTTTCGAATTATCATCAACACGAACTGCAAAATCATCGCAAAGTTGAATAGGAATTTAATGTTTTTCGTGTTTATTTTCGTGTCAATTGGAGTTTGCTTGCTGGATTTGCCACTTGAGATTGGCGGTACCCCACCCCTCATTACATTTCCTCTTTTTTTGTGTGTGAGAATAAAGGTCGTTGAACTGGTAAGTGGGTTATGGTTATAGAATTGGTTTAATTTTTTTTTTTTACCGTTTTGATTAATTTGTTTTATTCATTTGATTTAATTAAGGTTTTGTACATGGTTTTTTTGATTATATGAGAAAGTATATTTAAATTTCATAAAAATTGAGCTTTTTTGTACATTATAAAGTGTTTTTATTATTATTTTTTTGAAATTTAAAATTTTAAAATTTTAAAATTAAAGAAGAAAGGAAAAAAATGCATGGTTTTATTTAGCATGCTGATGAATGACAATGGTGACATCTAGTGGGCAAATGAAAAACCACTATGAAAAATAAATTGACAATAAAAATTAATGCTCTTTTAGATCATTAATACATTTCTTTTTCATCATCTGCTTTTACTTTTAAAAAACAAAAATTTTTATTTACCTTTTTTTTTTTTTTTTTGGTTTTTTATTTAATTTAATTAAAATGATTGATGATGATTTTTTGATATTTTTTTTAAAATTTATATATATTTTTTAAACTTTGGTTGATCTCAAAACCTCTGCCATTTGTGCTGCACTGATTGGGCAATGAGGGAAAGCATCTTGACATTTCTGTTCGCTTTTGGTTGTTTTTCCAAGAAGTGCTGCTGCTTTTAGAATGGATCCTGCTGAACCTTTTTGCATTCCTGGACCATTGTAATCACTGTAAGGTAAATAATAAAATAGACAATAATTTTACTAGACAAACGGAAACAATTGTTCCACAGGAAACAATTCATAAACCCACACTGGTTATATGCATAAGTTGAAATGTGAAAGTCATAAAAATTGTTGCTTCTTTCCATTGAGAGCATGGCTTAAAAGCAAGAATTTTTTTATCAAAAAATATGTAAATTTTTTTTATATATATAAAAAAAATTGTAAATTTTATCGAAATTGACAAAAAATTGTCAAATTTGACTAAATTTATCAAGAAATTAAAGGTATAATTGTATTCAAATCAACAAACGCTGCCATGAACGTGAACAAACCAAGAAACTGATGGGCTCTTGGTACAGAAGCGCTACTCTGGTGGTGAAAAATGGAAATGCTCGTGGGTTTTTGCCATTGCAAGATCGAAAGGCGAGAAGTAATTTCTTGTTTGTTTTGCTTGATATTAGCGCCAGTAATGTCGTTAAGGGAGGTTTCATTAAATGTACGGTTTTGTAGTTTTGGGATTTTCTATTCATCACAAAATCAATCATTTTTGATGATGTCAAATAAGGGCACTTAGATCGAGCATGGATGCCTCCATTTTGTTTTGTGTTTCAACAAGTCAGAAAATTGCAAAAACCACCTTGATTTTGTGACTTTTTGCATTTTCCCTCTTTTATGCTTTTACAATTATGCACATGATTGGTGGAACTGATATCATGTTGCAAATCCAAAAGTGCAAAATTGTTAAAATTGAAAAACTACATATCTAATGTGACTACAAATCAACCGTGTAGTTAAAACGTGTACTGGAAGTGTGGAATGACACATGAACACGATTTCCTAAGTAAGCCTAGTACTCATAACACCATTCCGTCCATGAAATGGTAACAGGAATCAAAGTCTTAAGTTTCCTGCTAAGGGTGGTACTCATAAAAATATTGTTTATGCTCTTAATCACCCTTGCAAGTGGAAACGAATTGTTTCCGGCCCTGATGGTGCACGGAAAAATTTAGTTGTTTCAGACTCTGAATAAATTTTGTTTACCCAGAATTCTCTTGTTTTTTTAAATTGTGAATAGAACAACTAAGTTTTGCACGATGATTACGAATGTTTTTGTGATGTTTTCAACGCTTTTTACGACAAAAACGATTGTTTTCATTACAAAAATGATTGGTTCTATCGCTTTTCATTAGTTTTTACAACAAAAACGATTGATTTCATCGCTATTTACAACAAAAACGATTGGTTCCATCGGTTTTA
>JAQIXU010002963.1:0-10335 GCA_034701245.1 Strigamia transsilvanica
AAAATTAAACATTTTTCCCAAAAATATCAAAATTTCCACAAATAAAACCAAAATTCCATTCAAAAAATGAAAAATTTCCCCCGAAAAATTAAAAACTTTAGTGAAACATCAAAATTCTCTTAAAAAATCACAAAATCAAACACCAAAAATCCAAAAAATAGTCAAAATCTCCTCAAAAAAAATCAAATTCTTCCACAAAATATCAAAAATCCCATTCAAAATCCACTTATCGCATACCCGTACGCGCACCACAGGTTGGGAACCCCTGGTCTAGGTGTAAAATTTGCCAGCTCCAGCTGTGGCTAATGTAAATGAGGAAAAAATCAAGCAAAAGTTTATTGAGCGCTTTTACAACCGTGTTAACTTATTTTTAATTGCTCGGAAGCATAAATTTGAGTTCATCATTTTTATAACTGCTACATTTATTTCCTGCTTTTTTTATGTTTCCAAAACATTACGAGGAAAATTAAAATTCCTGCACTAAACTTAAGTGGTTATTTTATCGGACACTGGCCTTAGTTCACACAAATGAAAACGGAAGTAGTGCCGTAGTTCCATAAACCTGTTTTACTTCATAAATTCACAATAAATGTCAACACTTTTCAAAATAATAACTAAATTTCAATCTCACTCCACTTTTCATTCTCATTCTTCATGATGGGGCCCATAAGAAGGGCCCCAAAGACAATAAACAACACCACTGCACCGTCTTTGTACCCCAAACATGAACTAAGTCTGCAATATTACAGAGTATTTACGACCTTAATAAATCTTTATGCAAGTACATAAAGACCAATTGTCAAAAGACTACTGGAATTTCTCTTTCCTGTAAAGTTTTGACTGTAAATATGTTTTTGTTGTTAAATTTCCTTTGTAGTTTGGTTTTGAGACACTTCTTGGAGTGAAACAAAACATATAGTTAGGGTTATTAGGTCACGTGCACCAATCATGAGAATGTGACAACCTTCACCTTTAAATGCAATTAACTAGAACACATCCATTGACACCACACCTGTTTTATTGGCATTGGTATGGGTGGAAAGGCTTATGAACCTGGTGGCTGGCAAAATGAGAGTATCTGACACAAAGTCACAAACAACAAAATGAAAGAAATAAACAAAACATTTTTCATGTCCAATGCTTTGTTCCAATTACCTAGTTCCAAATAATTTTTTTTTTTTTTTAGTTTTTTTTTTTTTTTTAATTTCTCGGATTTTAATTTCATCATATCTTCAAAATACTAAAATAACTGATATTAGCCTGCCATGTGTTATTGCATGCATCCTGAATGATTATTTTCATGAATTTCACAACTCTTTTGAGCGAAGAAAAAGTGAAAATTCTAGAAAAAGAAAAACATCTGTTTCATTTTATGCAAAAATCCTTAGTGATCCTGTTCACCCATATTTATTTCATTAACCCCCTCCCCTACATGGCATATGCATACCTTAAAATCTAGTTTAAAATTTTTTTTTAATGAAAAAAAAAAAATATTTTAAAAAATGAAAACAGGCTAAGTATTGTCATATTTGTCAACCAAACAACAAGAAAGTGAAAAGAAATAAAAAAATTTATTAAAAACCAAAACAAAATTCCTTCTGGGTTGCATAAACCCAAAACATGTCAACTTATGCACAAGACCCCCCCATCTGCATACAAACCAAAACAAGAAAAACAAAACCAAAAGTCAGTGAACCATCCCACCCCCCTACCACCTATAGAGAACAATACCAAACTCCCTGTTGCTAAACTAATTACAATAAAACAATGTGAATGTAATCATTGACCCCAACTCATCATTAAACATCGACCAGATGTCCATTTTGGGGGGGAAATTTAACCCTGAATTAAAAATGAGTTCTTGGAGAACTGCAGCATGTCTTTGATTGGCTTCCGGATGCTGGAGGGCAATTTCACATCGTCTGTGCAGATCCCGAGTGACCTATTTTGTGTTCCACCAGTCGGAGGAAAAGTTGTCCACAAAGGAAGCAAAACCACGCCCGCCCTCCAAGTGATCTTATATAAGAAAGGCGGAGAGTCCAGCAACAGTTAGTTGACATTTCTTCTTCACTGGATTAGAACGGTGCACACGCAGTTTTCATTTCGTTTTCAGGTGGGACACATTCCACCATTCGGCCATGAAGGTTATAGTCTGGTTCGTCGTTTTAGGTAAAGTTGCATTGGAAATTTGCATATATACAATTTTTATTTTTTTGGTTTTTAATTGTGTGGAACGTTTAATCCAGGTTTGGCGTGTGAAAGCTGTGGTGCCAAGGTAAATATGTCACTTATTAAGCACTTATTATATTAGTTCATTGCCATTAATTAATTTTTTTGGTAAATTATTAATTTGCATGAAATAATGGCATGTAAACGTGTTATTGAGAACACCTTTTTAGGTATGATGAATAATTAAAAGCAGTTTTGTATTTAATTAGACCACTATTAGCCATGTATACAGCCTGTATAGTGGTGTATTATTGGGTGAAAGCTTACTCTTTGGTGATATTTAAGTTAAAGTTTAAATATTTACCACTACAGGTACACAATAATAGACTGGTACTATTCACAAGGGTGTACAATACCCTAGGGATGGCAAAGTAACAAATGCCATACTTTTACACCTTTTTACACTCACTTTTCCAGTTGAAGTTAATTTTGAACCAAATTTATTCATTTTGTAGTCAGCTGCTGCTGATGTCAAATTGCAAGATGAAAAGCTAGGGGATGACATTGAATCATTAGAAGTAGCTGCTTCATCTAAATCAGCAAGGTCTTCATATCCGGGCGATGAAGATGATGCTTCCAGTCAATCTTATAATCCCCCTCCACCACAAACCAGACCAGTGTATCAGTCTGTTGAAGATTATAAGCCTGCATTTGATGATGGTTATTCAAATCTTCCTCCATCATACCATGAGTCACAACCCAGCTACTCAGCTTTACGACCAAAGCCATCGATAATAATTTATTCGCAACCAACGCAAAGACCGGCGCACGCGGAACCAGGTTATCCCAAACCTTCATCTTATCCCAGGCCCCAGTCTGTTTATCCTAGACCAGAAGAATATCCAAGTCCTTCATATCCAAAACCAGAACCTGCATATCAAGAGCCAGTAACTTCTTACCCAAAACCTGTTCCTACATATCAAGAACCATCATATCCAAAACCAGCGCCAGCGTATCAAGAACCATCTTATCCAAAACCTGCACCCACTTACCAAGAGCCGTCTTATCCAAAACCAGCACCCACATACCAAAAGCCATCTTATCCAAAACCTGGACCCACATACCAAGAGCCGTCTTATCCAAAACCTGCACCCACATACCAAGAGCCATCTTATCCAAAACCCGGACCCACATACCAAGAGCCATCTTACCCAAAACCTGCACCCACATACCAAGAGCCATCTTATCCAAAACCTGCACCCACATACCAAGAGCCATCTTACCCAAAACCGGCACCCACATACCAAGAGCCATCATATCCAAAACCCGGACCCACATACCAAGAGCCATCTTACCCAAAACCCGGACCCACATACCAAGAGCCATCTTACCCAAAACCGGCACCCACATACCAAGAGCCATCTTACCCTGCACCCACATATGAAGAGCCATCTTATCCAAAACCAACACAAATCCAATTTTATCCCAAACCTGCATCTTCCTATTCATCAACAGCAAAACCTACATATCCACAACCTGCACCTTCCTATTCATCAACACAAAAACCAACATATCCAAAACCTTCCCCATCTTACCCAGCTCCTTCATATCAAGAACCATCCTATCAAAACCCAACTCAGAAGCCTGCTTCTTATCAAAAACCCACCCCTCAATATCAAGAACCCTCCTACCCAAAACCAACTCAGAAGCCTATTTCTTATCAAAAACCAACCCCTCAATATCAAGAACCCTCCTACCCAAAACCAACTCAGAAGCCTGCTTCTTATCAAAAACCAACCTCTAAATATCAGGAGCAATCTTATCAGAAACCAACTGCAAGACCTACTTATCCAGAACCATCTTACCCAAAGCCGGCAACCTCTTATCCAGAACCATCTTACCCAAAGCCGGCAACCTCTTATCCAGAACCATCTTACCCAAAGCCGGCAACCTCTTATCCAGAACCATCATATCCTAAACCTAATTATCCTGAATCTAGTCCTGCACCTGCACCGTACTATACCCAACAAACTTCAGCACCTTCTTATTCCACAACAACACGAAGACCAAATTACAATGAACCATCTTACCAAACTCCGAAACCACAACCAACCTATCAAAGACCAGAACATCAACCAACCTATCAAAGACCAGAACCTCAACCAACCTACCAAAGGCCAGAACCTCAACCAACCTACCAAAGGCCAGAACCTCAACCAACCTACCAAAGACCAGAACCTCAACCAACCTACCAAAGGCCAGAACCTCAACCAAATTACCAAAGGCCAGAGCCTCAGCCATCCTATCCGGAGCCTTCATATCCCAAGCCAAAACCAGAACTCTCATATCCAGAATCCGAACCAGAAGCAATTCCTTCCTACCCTCAATCAATACCTTCATACCAACGACCCAATTACCCAACTGCATATGAACGCAAGCGCTCTTTGAGCATAAGAAGCCATTCCAGAAGTGCCAATTTGGGGAATCATGAAGGATTAAAAGATGAAGAAAACCAAGAGTTTGATACTTGGAATGTTCCAGGAGAGCCAGGGAAGGATTATCCAATTTTTGAAGCCATTCCAGGGTCTGGATTCAGTTGCAATGGAAAACCTGCAGGTTTCTATGCAGACCCAAACACCTACTGCCAGGTATTGTTGTTTGATTATTTATGTGTAGGGTCATTTGTTTATTCTGGTTCTTGTCTTTTTCTTTTAGGTTTGGCATTACTGTGATCTTGACAGTCGAAGAGAGAGTTTTCTCTGTCCAAATGGTACCATTTACAATCAAATTTCTAGGGTGTGTGACTGGTGGTTCAATGTTGATTGCAGCACATCTGCTTCTTTTTACTCTGTTAATGACGACCTGTATAAAATCCCAGTCAAAGTTGTCAAAGAAGATGACTTTCCCAGACAGCAGAAGCAGTTCTTTTAAGCATGTATATCAAATTCCAAACCATTTGTAATTAATTGTCATATTAAAAACGTATACAACATTATTTTGCCATGTAAATTGTACTATTGTATTGTAAGTTATCTTTAAAAAAGTTTTTCAACTTGTGGGTTGACACTGTATTCATCCACAAGATAAATAAAAAGTTGTCTGCTTTGATCCAAAAATGAAGACTTAATTTTTTCCAGTTTACACGTAAAAAACATGAGTATTTACAGTAAAAGCTGTTGAATCTGACATTGGAAAACCGCAAAGCTGTGTCCCAGTTTTGGATGCTTTGTCCCAGTGTCCGGAAAAACCTTTTCGGGAGGCAAGAATGTCCCGGTTTTTAAAGATCGATCAATTGCTCATAATGAGAGTAGTTTAATTGGTTTAATTTGTGCTGAAATTATACATGTGTACAAACTTTCTCTGAAAAGTCAACGACTTCTTGGTTATTAAGAACAAGATGGAGTTAAAATGCTCGCACCAAAGATTACTGGTTTTCGCTTCAACCTAAATACGTTGACAGTTCTGTTTCCGGCATTCGAAGGAAGTGCGCGGAGAGATTGTTTTCGGTTCCCCCATACGGTGCATTACGGTTAATTATTTCGGCAATTTTGTATCAGTTATGGGTGCCCCGGTTTTTTATTTCCAAAATCTAGTCAGCCTGATTGGAAATGGCCGAATTCCACCTGTCATGTTTGTTTTTGTGAAAATAAGCGACATCTGTCGCCTCAAATTGTAAAGAAAGAGCCACTAAAGAAAAGAAAAAATAAATAATGTATTTGGGATTTATTGAGCAATATAACTAATTATTTCATATTATTCTTTCAATGATGTAGAAGATTGATAGAAAACGACTTATCCACACGACCTTGGAAGGTTTGCAAAGTTAGCAGTGGTGCATTATGGTGTTTGGGGCCCCTGGGGCCTGGCACCAAATTGGGCCCCACATTTTATGCTTAAATTAAAAGCAAAATAACCAATTTTTATTTCTGATTTTATTTTGTTGTATTTTTGGATAACTGATGGAACTGAAATGGGGCCCCTAGAAATCTGGGGGCCCGAATAACAGTAAAATGAAAATTATATAAATGTTTTTTTTTTGCAAATTATTTTGTGGCTAGAAAAAAAAAATAATTGGATTTTTCTTTCCCACCAATTGCTTTCATGAATGAATGAATACTTAAAAATGAAAAGGTCTGGAACTTCAAAGCGTTGTTTCTGCATGATTCACATTTTCAGTGTCTCAGATACCTAATTTTGTCTACAAATACGGAAGCCTAATAGACCCAGACAATTTTCCCAACCACTCATTAAATCACGATAAAACACTATTTTAAATCACCCAAACTAACTCAAGTAAAGCAATATTAATATTTATTTACTAAAATCAGTATCAATTTTTAAAATATACACGATTCTAACAAAAACATTTATATTGAGGTTGTGACTGGGAAACTTCCGTAGATCAGAAGGCGTGTCCACCATTTTGAGGTTTTCGTCGAGTTAGCTGTTCACACGGGTCACAAGTGTTATCTCTTTGCACGAATTAGTCGCAAATACAGTCGGGTTGGCGTGATAATCCGCACCTCCAATTTTTGCGAGCTTTTGCAGCGATTTCAACCGCTGTCGAAAATGAGCAAAAAGTGTGCTCGCTGCGACAAGACTGTCTACCCATTGGAAGAGCTAAAATGTCTTGACAAGGTGGCGCCTATTTATTTCTCTTATTACAAAAAAATGAGCTAAATAATTCGTGTTGTAATGACTAATCAAAAGCACACGTAAATTACACTCACACTTGTCCAATTTCCCAAGTTGCAGCGAGTTTGCTTAACTTTTATTTTGTATTTTATTTTTTTGCATTAGGTTTGGCATAAAACCTGTTTCAAGTGTCAAGAATGTGGAATGGCGCTCAATATGAGGACTTATAAAGGATTCAATAGACTGCCATACTGTAATGCGTACGTTTGCACATTTTGATATATATTTTTTTTAAATATTTTATTTTTGGATTTTTAAGAAAAAAAATTTTTTTTCTTCTTAAATGTTATTTTTAGATGTTTTATTTCCTGCAACAGGTTTTGAGGATTCGACGTAAAACGTCTTAGATTTAAATTCTCCACACCCACTACTTCCTCTGCGAATAAATTTAATTGGACGTGAAATGTTTGAGTTGTGATATAAAACTATTTAAAACTATTTCCAGTCACTGCCCACAAGCGAAACATACCACGGTAGCCGATACTCCGGAAATAAGAAGAATTCAAGAGAATACGAAGATCCAAAGCACAGTTAATAGAATTTTTATAATTTTAAAATATGAATGACAGTAAGCGGTGCTGCAATGGAGGTACATTGCTATGATACAGACAGAAAGCAGGCACTCGATTTGTGCTGGGTTTATGTTGTGAAAAAAAAAATCCAGTTGGATGGATTTAGGGTTTCTTTTTTCTTCGGCATTTTGGATTTTTCGGTTCTCGAGGCTTAAAGTTCGGTACTCCCGGTACTAAAATTTTTAAATCAAAAATTAATGTTTTAGATAAAAAATATTCATATCGGGATCAAATATGTGCATTTTTAAACAGAATAGGACATTTTAGACCAATGTGACCTTGCAATGACGATTATTGGTCTAAAATGTGAGGTATTTCTAAAATGTCAATCTTTTTGGTCTAAAAGGTCAATCAGGTTCTAAAATACCAACCTATGAGAGACCCTAGGTGTGGTCTGCTTCACTAAATTCCAACTCGAAGGGACCAAAACTAACTGAAAGTGTGCCGATCGGTAAAAATATTAAATCTCATCGATAAGGGTAGACATTTTGGACCAATTCTATAGGAATGAAAGTGGGGGCATCAGGCCAATGAAACGAGATTTATTTTTCGCTTTATTTGTCGATACCCCGCTTTAAGCGGCATGCCACTATACCGTGAGTTTGACTAGACTGCCGGTAAACCCCGCTTAGCGTTATACTTGCACCGTTTTTACCATTTTTCTAGCAATTTTTACTTGATGCATTAAAGCAGTGTTTCTCAAACTTTGGGAGCTGCGGAGCCCTCCAAAAGCAAACAGATTTTCACGGAGCCCCTAATCCTATTTTTACATAGTTCTTTTATGTCTTTGAGGTATCTTGCGGAGCCCTTTGAGGGCTCCGCGGAGCACAGTTTGAGAAACGCTGCATTTTAGAGTCTCGCTTATCGGACATTCCGTATTATCCGACATAGTTTGACGTTTAATAGGCTTTTTCTTAACACCTCCCTATTATCCGATATTTTCGCTTATCCGACGTTCTGCCGACCCGTTTATGTCGGATAAGCAAGACTCTACTGTATTTCCAAACGTTGGTAATTTCGGTTAGTCTTAAATTGTTTTTATTCTAACGTCTTCAGGTGAAATATCACGAGGATTTCGAAAAGCAGAAAGGAAAAGTAACTCAAATTGCAGATGATCCCGAAACCCTGCGCATTAAGCAGAATACACGCATCATCTCCAATGTTGCTTATCACGGAGACTTGGAAAAGAAGGCGATCATGGAACAACGAAGGCCAGCTGTGGCGGGTGAAAAGAATGGAGATGATGATATGGATTTTCATATTGAAGGTAACGGAATGTATTGTGTAACCACACAACATAATTACACTAGGCTGCATTCAAAAGGGTTTGTGCATTTTAGATTGTGCTTTATTTCATCGTGATTTGAGATTTGCCTTTTAAGCGTAGGCGCTTTACACACTACATTAAAAATGTTTGTTTCGGCACGTTTTAACACACGCAAACACAAACATTCGAGGAAGTGACATCACGGAACCAAAACACGGCTTTTCGAATGCAGCTTAAATTACACCTATCCCTCGATTTACACTGAAGATAGGTTCCGCACAAAACTGTGTATATCGAAATCTTGGATTTTGCTATGTAAAACCGTGTAAAACAAAAACCCACTAAAATGTGCATGATTTCGTCATTTATTTACGTAAAACAAAAGTAAGACATCTTGAAAAACATAAAATTATACTTGATTCATAAAATAACAAATATATGTAGGTAATATAAGTACATATTTAAGTCATTTTACATTAGGAACAACATGGGAAATCCCCGTCCCTGTTATTGCCACCAGTGTTACCAAAGGAATAAGATTCAAAAATGACTTCAAATATATGTATGTACTGTATATGCGTATATGCAGCCAAATATACATTTTTACCATTTTTTTTTAAATCCGTTAATTTATCAACCGTGTAAAACCGAAATCGTGTAAAACAAGTACCGTGTAAAACAAGTACCGTGTAAATCGAGGGATAGGTGTATTTTGATTTATTTATGTCTTAACATGACAGACAACTAAATGTAGATGAAATGGGACATTTGTGCACGCTTTGTCCTACATTCTAACTTCTAACAATTGTTTAGGTAAAGATGAACCGTCGCCCATCCAAACTCCATTAATCATAGAGAAAACTCCCGAACCAGTTGAACCAGCTTCTAACAACCAAGGTCAGTAGGATAGTAGGCGGCAATAAATAGCGCTGAGCTGAGAGAAATTTGTCTTAATTTCCTCCTTTTCGATTAGCTGCATCCAAACACGCAGTAACACGTAAACAATTTTCAATTTTTTTAGTTGCAGCAAATGTGCAGCCATCGCATTCTGGCAAATATAGTGAATTGGCGTCCCAAAACACCGCAAAAGAATCCCCTTATTCTGCCCGACAATCCTCAACCCTCATTTATTCTTCTGAGCATGGTCCAGGTAGTGTAACACTTCCTTTTTAAGTTATTCCTTCCACTGGGATAAAGGGCTTTATTTGTTCATTTTAGTTTTTGTTTGATTAAACACATGATAGAGTTTTGTACCTTTTTGCCTGTAAATCGGGGTGTTAACGCGCCAACTTTGTTTGATAGTTATGAAGAATCTTTCATTTCTTGGAAATCTTGAGAGCAACACAATTTATTCTTGTGCCGGTGCCAAAGGTAAAACTAAACGTTAAATTAACGGCATGTCTGTGTACGGTTAATATCTTTGTTTATTAAACATTAGGCAAAAATAATAATGAAAATTACAGTGTCTAAGATGTGTGTCCGGTCCAGACAGACAATTTGTCATAAATTTCATTGTACGGTCACTTGCTTAGCAGAGTATTCTTGGTGTTTGACCCAGAGGCGTAGCTTCAAATTTTGGGCCCCCATGCAAAAATATTATTGGGCCCCCTCTTCGATTTTTAGGGACCCAAA
>JAQIXU010002964.1:0-10335 GCA_034701245.1 Strigamia transsilvanica
TAAATACATTCCTTCACATCAAAACTGGTGGATTATATCGTTGAAACAGAGTTCGCAGCTTATCGTGTTCCATACTCAGAATACTTAAGTCGACTAATTTTTTCTGAGACATAGCGTGCGCATATAGTTTTTTATACCAAACAAATATTATCTTAATTCAGGGGTTACGGATTCATCGAATATTTGACGCCGGAAACGGCTAAAGATGCGATTTGTTCTATGAACTTGTTTGACCTTGCCGGACAGCGTTTGTTTGTGGGGAAAGCGATTTTGGCGTCAACTGCGACTGCGGCTGCTGCTGCGGCTGCGGCTGCAGTTTCTGCGCAAGTTGTGAAAAAGGAATTTGCTGCGTACATTTCTCCTCCTAAGTTGGTGATACCTGTTTTGGGGGCCGTTTTGTGCGTGGTCAAGAAATTGGAGGTGGAATCGGCGCAGAGTTTGGAGCAGCAGGAAGATGTGGTGATTAAAGGGAGAAGTGCGAGGAATATGGTGATGCAGAGATTGCAAAGGGGAATGGAGTCAAGGGTGATTGTGCTGAGTAATATGGTTGGTGTTGAGGGTGTGGATGAGAGATTCAGTCGTGAGGTGACGGATGAGTGTGGACAGTACGGGGCTGTTGATCGGGTGGTTATTTATCAGGAGAGGGAGTCTGAAGCTGAGGGTGCTGGAGTTGATGTTAAGTTTTTTGTTGAGTTTGTGCGCAGTTTGGAAGCTGAGAAGGCCAAGAATGCTTTAGATAAGAGATATTTTGGGGGTCGGCTTGTAAAAGCTGAAATTTATATGATCAGCATATGTTTAATATGAATTTTTTATCAGTCTAAATGCAATGATTAAGTGTAAGACACTTTTTTGATGAATTTTTTATGTAGATTTTTGATAATTTTATCCTGCATTTCAAGGCACATCTAGTCTGCGCCCAGTATCCTGATGCTGAATAAAATAAAATAAATTTTTTTAAGTTTATTTCTCAATTTTGACTCAAAGATGGTGGAAATTTTAAATGATCCTGATGAATCACCGCTCAAATATTTTCAAAAACAAAATTAAACATTCATTCAGGCATAAGACTAATTATTTTAAATGTATATTCAAAAATTAGAGAAAAAGAATTTGGTGACATAAAAACTTGTGTCAATCTGACGTCAAAATTTACTGAAATTAGAAAATCAAAGGTGGAAAGAATGAGTGGATTTCTACAGCAACTCGTTTTCTAAATTTGGATGATTTCCATTTTGCCTCAATTAGAAGAATTATACATTCATTTTTTATCTCTAGTAGGACTTCCACCCACTCTTCTAAAAGTTTGTTGTGACCCTAGAGGACACAAGAAGAATCCAGAAATATTAGTTAGATATTTTTGTACAATTTTTGTGTAAGGAATAAATAGTTTTATTTTATTTTAACACCTGTGTTTGAGTTGTTTTGGAATGTGCACATGTTTGCACATTCCCCTCCCTAACTCCCTCATTAGGAGTTTTCTCCCATCTTTCTTGGTCCCTATTCCAAAAAGAGGGTGATGTGCAAATGTAAAATTGGTCATGTGAACACTCCAGGGCAATCAGGAGAGTCCGGATTAATCCTTTAATCTGGGCAATCAGGAGAGTCCGGATTAATCCTTTAATCCGTGTCATGTGACATTTGCTATATAGTTTCGACAAGGGCGTCGACTATGTAGATTCGTATTCGCCCGTGATTAGACTTCCAACTATTAGGCTATTACAGGCTTTGGCAGCAAAATATGACTTCCGTGTCAAGCGTATGGATGTGAAGTCAGCTGATTTGGAAGAGCAAGTATTTATGAAGATGCCTCCCGGAACTGAAAATAACTAGAATGACATCTGCCTGCTGATGAAGGCCATATATGGGAGTGCCTGGCACCGTCCATTGGACAATGTCCCAATACAAACAGAATTTACTAAAGTTATGGTGGAGCAGTGCGTATATATCCGTAGAGATCAACCAGCAATTATAATCATTAGAGTGTATGTTGACAATCTACTTTCTCTAGACAATAATAATTCAATTGTTGAACAAGATGCTCGGTAATATAAAATGGAGTATAGAGGTGATTGATCTTGGGACTGCCTCAAATTTGCTAGGTATGGGCATTGTTAACTGGATATCAGTCATGTTAACACAAAATGTAACTTGGCTGATGTCATGACCAAATCAGTGGATAAACAAATATTTCTAAAACTTTATAATGATTTGTTATGTGTATCATATGAAATAATTTTTTTTATATATGTGTATCATATGAAATAATTTTTTTTATATTTGTGTAACCTTATTATACTTGTTGTATAATTGTTTGTATTGATTCTCCACATAAACGGTCGTTTAGACCCGTTTGCACGAACTTTTAAACGAGGTTCAATTGTCGACGAAGGAAATGAGTCCTTTAAATGTAGAAAATTTGAATTAATTAATTTATGCAAATTATTTAAAAAAAAAAATAATTTTTTTTACAGAAAAACTATTACAAAGATGCCCATGGTTTTTCATTTTTCACCAAGAATTGGATTCGTTGCAGCAATATCATCCGAGTGATTTAAATAACTCAGGGGCTGTAATTGAGCATACTCGTACTGCAGAAACCTCCTCTCGATTGTTTTTCATTACTGTCTACCATTCTATTAGAGTTTGGTTTGACAGTTACACAAACACAACTTACTAACACTTAGGGTACACAGTAGGACTACACTATACAAAAATCATGTACAGTCATGGTCACATAAAATGTTCATGCCAGATCTTGGCTTGGGAGTGGATTACTCCAAATTGGGGGAGTGAACATGTTGGCTCAAGTAGATAAACAGTTACTAAAACAACAAATGTAGACAAATGAAGTTAGAAAAATAAAAAATGTATTAATAAATTAACTAAATTTATTTTCTTTAGTAGGTTAATTTAATGACAAAAATAATAATTACTAGGTAATTGTTCTAAATAGAATAGTTTAACACTTTAAGTAATATTGTCATATTTTGTTCTTGTAAACTAAGACCATTTCACTTGGTATTTATGTTAATTATGACATGGTTATTTATGAATGTATAATGCCTTATATTTAGTATGTGGAGCTGGACGACATCTTAACCATCGACCGATCATACACAAAAAGATTAGAGAAGTTACAGCCACCAAAGATTCTGGATACAGATCATCCAAAGATAATAAAGCTTAGAAACCAGCAGGAACGCCGAAAAGTTAATCGGAAAAAGAAGCGACAAGCGCAGGGAATAGAAACGAGTTTGTTCACGGAGAAAGGAAAAAAAATAATAGAAGAAGCTAAGAATAGGTTGAGAGGAATCGCCGCTGAATCCAGGAGATTACCGAAGAATGGAAAAACCTGGTTCGGGTGGTGAAAACCACAAAACCCCAAGGCAGAGAGGGGCGAGGAATATTCTGAATAATTATGACATGCGGCCAGTTAAATTTAAAAAAAAAGGTGCGGTTTTATGTGTTGGAGGATGAAGCCTCGAGAGTGAGTGTCACCCGACTTGTCAACCAGATCCGCAGTAAGACTATAGCGTCCATGTGGGTCAGGAAAAGAAAAGTCCTGTTTTGCGTCATAGACGCTACCTACCGAAAAAGTTGACCATCGTGGCGGTCAGAGGAAATGCCATTGACATTGACGCAACATAGTGGATGTGGCTGACTCCTACGCTGGAGGACATACTTGCAAACCACTCTAAGTATATAACTAATTAAATCTACTACCCTAAGCATATAACTAATTAAATCTATGGTATTTTCAGAGTCCAGAAAATGCACAACGATTACGCCCAAAACCACAGAGTAATAATTAAGTTGCTTAACCTAAATCCTACTTCGCGCCTAACGACGGTAGATGCTTTGCAGCACGATTGGTTTTGCGGAAATTCCACTTCCCAAGCTGCCCCAAAAGTGGCACGGCCACGAAAAGCCGTAAAAAAGCCGTCGGCTACACTGCCGCGAATCCCGAAGAAAAGTCAAAAACGAACGGGGGACGATGAACCAAGTAAATAAACAATAGAAAATAAGAACAATAGGAATTTTTACTTATTTCTTATTTTTATAGGTCGTATATGTGCGAAACGATTTTGCCCAAGAATTTTAAATTAGCCAAAAATTTGTAAGTGTTAAAAAAAAGAAAAAATGAAAAAAAAGTAAGTTCTAACTAGCAACAAAGTTTAAAAAAAAATTGCAAACGATAATAAAGCCAGAAGTAAACTGTCCATAAGTCTTTTTGTAAAAATATTAGTCCATCGATAGTGTTGGATCGTCTGGTCCTATCAAATGGAAAAACATCTCCCGCTTCTTCGTTTCTAACAAAACAAAAGTCGTAACTTCCGATGTTATCCATTCAATAGTACCTTTTAACTCTTTAATCGTTTCGAAAAGTAAATTATTGAAATGCCTGGATTGATTGTCCCAATGTAAGTCTTTCAATCCTTCGTAAATCATTTGCACATTGGCTTCTAAACGTAAAATTAACTCCTTGCAGGCTGTTTGATCGCTAATACTACACAGAAAGTCTATATCGGCAGACATGTCTGATTGCTGGTTGTCGGTTGATGAAGGAAATAATGCATATACATTTGCTAAAACATATTTATATAGGAAATGTAACACGCCAGGCATACGTTATTTTATAATCAACCAATCACACAGTTTTCGTTCACGTAACGTAAATCTAAAACCAGTTATAATGCAAATGTACGACTTGGTGGTCCTGGCTGTGTGTGCTTATTGGGTGGTCGTGGGTGTGTGTGGTGATTGGTTCTTTGATCGGTTGGTTGTTGGGAGTTCTTTGCACTGTATTGATTTTCCACTTCCTTGGGTTAATTTTTTTAAAAATCAATGAGGATGCACGGTTTGAATTATTTCTATTTGTAGTTTAAAGGTAGCAACGACGGACAAGTGATCCCAGTGTGAACAAATGATTCCGTGAAAAAATGACGGTGACGATCGAGTCTCTGACTCTAAAATTTTTATAAATTTTATGCGTAAAGCGTAAAACAAGAGTGAAAATAAAAGAGGAAAAAAAGCAAATAACTGACTCAATTTGTTTGTTTGTTGTTGTTTTTTGTTGTTGTTGTTGTTGTTTGTTTTGTTTTGTTTGTGCAGAGTTTTATAGATGCTCATGGCCTGCGCATCAAGAGAGAGTATTCACTATAAGCAAGGACTAGTTATCAGATGCATAATAAAAACATAGTAATAAACTAAATGAACCTAAAGACCCAATTTTATATTGTAGAAATAAAGTGGATCATGAACTCCAAGCAATTGTACGAGTACAACATTCTTTACCAACAAATACCCCCAATTGCAATGGTGTTCA
The DNA here is from genome assembly GCA_034701245.1 of Strigamia transsilvanica. Taxonomy (NCBI): domain Eukaryota; kingdom Metazoa; phylum Arthropoda; class Chilopoda; order Geophilomorpha; family Linotaeniidae; genus Strigamia; species Strigamia transsilvanica. The sequence goes on from JAQIXU010002964.1 coordinate 5,327, forward strand.
TACCATTCAGCAGCAAGGAGCAACTTCAATCTCTTATTACATGAGGGAAAATTGAGCCAACAATTCTGGATCAATGCATATGCTAAAATAGAAACCTGCCGCCTTCACACTTAATATGCTAAATGAGAAGTTACTAAGCAAAGACAAGCGCCCGTTGCTAAAATCTAACTTTTTTGTGGAGGAAGAAAATCTCAATGTACGTTGGAAGTATAAGAAGCAATAATAATAATAATTTAATAATGTTGTAGATAGGCAGTAGAAGAAAAGTTTGATTAGTCTGTTTGGGGTAGAGGCGATAGGAGACCAATGCGCTTGGGCGTTGTTGGAAAGAGTGAAAGGATTGGCCCAGCCCGATTCAGTTATTCCGAGTTTCCTAGCAGGATCGGGCCAGAGCCTTTTAGCAGGAGGTAGTAAATGCAGGAAAAGATTTCCAGATCAAAACGTTTTAAAAAAAATTTTTTTATAGCTGAATCATGGCAAAAAGGAACTGTCGAACTGAAATCACGAGTTCAGTCTCGACAATGACACAGTCGCCCAAGCCAGTGTCGCACAAGAGGCAGAGACTGACGAAGACGGAAATGATGTTTTATGGTTTCATCGTAACCATTTGTGCCCCGCTCGTGTATTTACTAGTCATTGCGACATATGAATTTTTCGTCACCTCGAAACTAGGAAGAAAGACACCGCAGAATTGACTGACAAAGCATATCTCATCATACAGGTTGTACATATTTTGTTATTGAATACATTTTATTCTGTTCTCATTTATTGTTCTACTTGGCTTTGGGGTCTCTGGGGGTTATTTCGGTGGTGTCGGGTGTGAAGGTTAAGTTTTAGTTAGCAAAAGAATTTATTATTGAATTTGTAACTTTTTGGGAGTTTTTGTGTTGGGGAAAAATAAAGTAGACCCAAATGGGGCAACGGCGTATACATGTAAAATGCAACAGGTGCCACCGTGTAATTGATCAAGTCACAAGGTTAAAAAAAAAAAAATTAAAAACAAATTAAAAATTAAAAAAAAATAAAACTTAATTTTCTTTTTTGCGGTAGTGCAGCGACGTTCAATTTGTTCAACCGGCAGTGCCAGGGACAGCGACGTCGTCGTTCGATATTCCTGTGGGTTTTTGGCGTGATCGTCGGCCTATGTACAATATTCGGATTCCTAAGGTGACCAACCGCAAATGTAGGGCGAAATTCAAAACAAAACCTTAGCAACAGGACTAAAAGTCCATTTATCTCATAATTTTGTGGTTATTTTTAATTTTTAAACTTTAGAAAACCGATATTACATTTATTTTCACTACTTTTAACCGATTTTTATGTATTAAGTTATTACTATTTTATTTGTCTGTCTATTTATTATTTATAATCACTGAGGACCTTTATTATAAATTAAAAAAATAAAAGAATAAACAAATTAACAAATAAACACTGGAAATGTGTACACTGTGTGTCTCGGGGTGCTTTTAAAAATAAAAGCGTCGCCATATTATCTTTGTTGTTGCATGTAGTACGATGGTGTTGCATGTCCCGTATCATGCAATCCATTACAGTAACAAATGTGAGTTCATATCGTTTCTCCTGTATGGCAAGGGAGCGAGCAAGAAAGGCGACTAGTCAGTAACAGAACAAGAACAAGAGTAGTTTAATAATTGCTTCAACAGCGCTAGGCAACCGCAGCGCAATACATTCAATTCAACAGCAACAAAGCTACACGCGGCAATCGCCACAATCATAACAACAGCGGGACTAACGCTCAATACAACTTAAATACACTACAATACTTCCCCCCCATTTTTTGATTTATACAATCCTAACACCAACTTTCAATTGCGCGTACAACAGGATTTCACCACTAGTAGAGCGGAAGTAAAGCATCAGGGAACTCAGTGAGACCCAGTACATCGTTAAACATTCATATAATTTAACATAATTCATTTCAAAAATGTGCTTCTGAATTAGCACAATCATGCTCTTCTCAATCAACCGAAAGAGATAAAATACGAGTCACATCAAACAACTTAGAAAGCTAGTCATTCCAAACTTAACTCTTCAACAACCAGCCAATTTCAATTTCTTTCCAGAGCTACTCTCACTTAGATCACATAATACATCAAAAAGGTGCAAGGATAAACAAACATCAGCCCTGCTAAAAGGTCCAAAACATTGGTACCTTTGTTGCAACTAAGCCACCATGTATTCATTACTCTTGAAGAAATTTCTGAATGAAAAAAGAAGATTTGAACAAAACCGCATAAGTTGTGCCATTTGCACCACGACCAATCGCAGCAGTGTTGTGGTCACATGTTTGTATCACAAGACCTTATTTTTCCAAAGGTCTATTGCGCATGATTTTTGGGTACCTGTCACAGAAAAAGCAAAATACAGAGGATGAGGCAAAGCAGAAGAGGGGCTGGATACGGAAGAGGATACGAACAACATTAATATTCCAAGCAATGCCCAAGAACTCACTGTTGACATTGAGTTGTTATTGACATAAATGCATGTTGAATGTCACTTTTGGTAAATGCTACACTCTTACAGGTGAATGCAGTCCTACAATACCATGTGACAACATCAACAGTTTGGAATTCGAGGTCACTTGTCTGTGAAATGAGAAATTGCATGCATTTCAGCATTTCAACTTCCTTTGTGACCGAAAATAAACACATAGCTAATGACAACCAAAAACAAACCAAAAATCCACATCTAAGCCTATCCGTTAAGATCCTCCGAAATCACTTCCCTTGTGAATAATAGAAATAAATCATGGCACAAAATAAATACGGGCAAAATGGATACAACTATGCAATTAAACCAAAGAGTAAAATTGTAAGATTAAAGCAAATAATCCTGCGAACGAGAAGAGAGCAAGAATGACGGCTGCCATCATGAAAATGAACATGATTAACAAATTGCAACTACTAAACACCAATTCAATATGCGAAAAAAATCAAATTAAAACAAATGAACCGATCATTCGACCCACCAGTCACAGCTGCATGAATATTTGGTAGGGACTAGTACTACAAAATTAAACCAATAGCGAAGGCTGAATATTTTGGAGAAAATATTCCACATAATATTTCAATGTAAATATTCAAAAACTTTTCCAAGAAAATAATAATGGCAAATGTGAATGCCACACTCATACAGGAATGCGGTCTTACAATACACAAATTTCCAAATGACCAGAGCTCTCTTTTGGTTTCACTGTGACAAGTCGTGTCCAGTTTATCCAGGGGTGACCACGCGGAGGTAGAGAGTTGGATTTTACACCCCCTAACAAATCAAATTAATAATAATTTTCGAAGCTAAAGTCAGGATTGGAATACAAACATCGACGGCGCCATTTTAGGTTGAAATATTTGTAACGTTAATTTTTTTGTGATCTCTTCATTGCAATTGCAATTAAAACTACTACACCTTTCGAATCATCCAGGCACGGCGCAACATTTTAAGACGTCAAAAATGAACCGGGCGAGAAAAAAATCCGAAATAAAACTCGAGTAGAACCATCACGGAACCAAACACGTTCGACTCAATGCGCTTCCATTCTCGAGACAAAGAACAACGTTGATTAGTCCGGGGTTCACACAAGTAAAAACACGAGCAATCGGCTGCGCATGTGCAGATTAGGAGATGCGACAACTCGCCCGAGTGATAGTGATCGCGCCGACAGTGGCGCCACTAGCGGGCTGTAAGCAAAACCCCCGTTGATGAGAATTCGGAATGCAGCATTTTACTTGTTAATTGAAATAAATTTTACAAAAAAATTACTTTTTATGACTTTTTACTCATTATTTCCTCATTAAATATCTACACAATTCCTACATCTTAAATAACATGTACACTCATACCTCCCTTTACGGCCGCTCTTTATACGGCATTTCGCCATAACGGCCTTGTGCCATAACGGCCTTGTGCCATTATGGCTAAATTTCGATTAACAGCCTAACATTTTCGATTTACGGCCAAAAAGTCGGGAAATTCCTTAAGGAATCAGGGGGAACGGCCCCTGATTCGTTATACAGCATTTCGCTTTGCGGCCGACTTTCCAGGAACGTATCCCGGCCGTAAAGCGAGGTATGAGTGTATTTAGATACGAAATACATATCTTTGTGCTGGAATCAATTGTGATAATACACGGGGTATAAATCCCACATTATCATTTTTTCAATACCCCAAAGATCCAGAAAGATGCAAAAAATGGATTACAAATTCGCGTAGATCAAATCTAGACAAGAGGAACTTAGAAACGATTTCTGGGAAATTAAGATTATGTGAAGAGCACTTTGAACCTAATCAGCTCATGAACCCAGCTGAAAAAGGAGTTTTAAAAAAACCAAAAATGCTTATCCGTACAGCTATTCCTACACTGTTTAATGCAACCAATCCTTCTCCAATTGTAACTACAAAACAAAAATCTCCTATATGGCGTACCCCATCTTGCTAAATCACTCGGAAACAATTTAAAGAGGTATGATTTTGAAATTGATGGTGTGACTGTGTCATGGAAACACATTGCCACCTTACATGCATTTGATGTGGAAAAAATTGTTGGATTTAAACTTTCTTCTAAATTAAATCAGACGCATGTAACTTTACCTGGATTTGCAAAGCTGGCCATGCAAACTTTTAGTCACAGTGTGCATGCAGCAATGATGGTTTACATGGCAATGTAAATAAATGGAAATAAACTTTATTATTATATTATTATTATTATTACTACTTTTTTTCAATTTTAAGGAGCCAAACAAGACAACAAGAAGCCAACGACAATGGACTCTTTATTTCACTCCGGCGTGGCAAGAAAAACAACGATGAAAATACAGTTATTTGTGTGAGAGAAGACACAACATATACTTGTATTATATTTCCGATTTAAATACATTCCTTCACATCAAAACTGGTGGATTATATCGTTGAAACAGAGTTCGCAGCTTATCGTGTTCCATACTCAGAATACTTAAGTCGACTAATTTTTTCTGAGACATAATCGTGCGCAT
>JAQIXU010002965.1:0-10334 GCA_034701245.1 Strigamia transsilvanica
AAATAAATAAATAAATAAATAAATAAGTCTGTCTAGGTGGTGCCCCCTACCTTTTTGACCCGTGTGTTTAGCACACCCTCCACTTGTGGTAGGAATGGATATGGTATCACCCCAATTGGCCTGCCCTGCCACCCGTGTGTTGGGCACATCCAACACGCGCTTAGCGCGGCCCTGCGTATAACGGGACGGGCGACAGCAGGTCGGTCGGGTGGGTCGGTCACCAAGCCACGGGCCAGTCCACCACTGAGTATTACTGCTGATTTTTTTTTATCTCTTGGTGTACTGTTAGTCTTCTATCTGTTATTGTGTTGGAGTTGTATCCAAATAAATTATTTAATTAAATAAAATTTAAATTCATTTCAGTCTTTAATCAATTGCACTGATAAGGGTAGATAGCATTAAATAATTTTACAATAGGTGTTAAAATACAATTTAAATAAGTAATAAATACCGACCCCATTCTAAGGTGACCAACAAAGTGTTTAAGTTATCTCAAACACAATAACAGAATTTAAAATGTATAGAAATATATATAAAATATTTATAAAAATCCACCCGCATTAGATCGATGAAGGAGTAAACTTTAATATTAAAATCGGGTAAGAAAATATCTTATTTCGTGGGCTAATATTGTTCTCTCCTTAGATTCATTAACCGGTAATTTTTGTATTTTAAACTTTTCGATTGAAATATCACAGAAAGTTTCACCAAATCCCAAATTATTAAATAAAAAAATATTGTGTGTGTATGTCCGTTCTTTATTTATGTGTATGATTGCAGAATGTTCTTGCTCACCAGACGTGTATGTGCATTTACACACAAGTTTAATGTACATGCTATCAGATTCTGTTAAGTTTGACCAATCCACGTCTATTGTAATATAAATATTGACTGATAATACAGACATTTCTGACGTGTAAATTACGGATTGAGATAAAAATCGCATAATTTTGTTATAAGTTATTAACTTTATTTCCTGCATATCATTATAACATTTACTCTTTACTCCTAAAGGCAGGTATATGTAATTATTTTTTTTCCTTATAACCAATAGCTTATCTTCACCTGTATAATCTAGATATGGAGGTATATTAATCCAAGATAGACTTTTTGAGGTGACGTCAAAACCTAACATCGAAGGAACATGTGGTTTTTCTATCGGAAATTGTAATATAGTATCTGTAATTAACTTATTAGTCGATGTATCATGTAGAACAATTGATGAGTGAAATTTATCATTTTGTTTTAATTGTACTATACTCTGCAGCAACATCATTTGATTTGTTTCATAAGAAAAGTTATCTTTATTAATATTTAATCCTAAGAAATAATATAATTCCCTTGAAATACATAACACTGACTGTAATTTATTTTCATTCTTATATATTAATAATGAAACACCTTTTGGTGTTTGCGTTGGCGAAACATCTAATATCATATTTTCACCGTAATCAAAAAAAAGCAAAACATCATTCGACTTTCGTTTTAGACAATTCGAAAACATGTTTATTGAATCCGAAGGCGATCTAATTTGTTGCTTAAAAATATTGACGCGAGTTGTAATATAAATTTTTTGGAATGAATTAAAGAATATTACATTACACGCGTCTAGTTCATTTGGTTTGGATATCTTAACAAAGATAGCTTGGTTACTCGTTTTATCAAAACTAAACAATGCATAACCTTTTTTTCCTACGATAATCTCTGGTGTCTGTTCTATTTCTAATTTTGATATTTGTTTATTATTTGATATACATGCGAAGGCGCTTAGCTCTGATTTAGTAGTCTCGTAAACATTTGATGAGATGCTAGTAGGAGTTAGATGTAACAGAGAAATTAGATTTAACTGTGATTGTTTCAAACAAAACATATATGATAAAGCGTTATCAATATTGGCCGACAAGTCAATTTTTAAACTTACGATGAATGTTTTGTTCTTTTCATTACAAAGCAAAATGGATAACTTCTTGTTGGTATCAGGAGTAAAATTATGAACTTTAAAATCTTTAACCAAACCTCTAATCTCCGTTGTTTTGATTTCATTCTGACTTCCAATATGTAAAATGCCTTTGCCAATAGTCGTGTGTATAGATAATTCAAATGGCGACACGGTATTTACAGACTTATTCCAAAATAACAAAGACACGTCTTCGGTATATTTAATCTTATTCTCATTTAAAGTGAAAAAAATTGAGTTTAACTTTATTATTATCCCATTCCCATTCACTCCCAACACATAGGGGATATTTACGGTATTATTGTCATCCTCTCTTATGTTCATTTTCTGAAGATTGTTCTGATTTATATTGATACAAATTATATTGATTTTGTTATCCTGATCCCCCTTTAGAAATTTCGGGGTTACCGGTTGTAAGATCAACTTGTTGTCTGAATCTAATGTTAACAAATCTCCGTTGGCACCATTTGTGAGGTCAACGGTTAAACTAGACTCTTTAATGTATCGATTGGAATTATCGAGTAATACAATATAACCTGATTGTTTATTTTCAAACGTAGTTTGTAAATCATACAAAAATGGATCTTGGAATTCAAATGTGTTTATAGTTTGTGATAAATAAAATGAAATGTTGTTATCTGGTGTACTAATCGGCAACAAACTTAATTGCTTATCTTTGTATAATAATAATTCCTTAGACGAAGAGGGACTTGCATTTAAAATCGATAGGGGTTTGCATATAGTGGAGGATAACTCACTGCTCTCCATTTCACCAAAAGAACTATTTTTACTATAAATCAATACATTTTGTTTGACAGAAGCAAATAGTTTATTGTAATCAAAAAGAACAAACTTTGCTCCATCAAACCCAATGTTCGCATTCTGACTTACAATGTTTTTAAAATTTGGTTTTATTAATGTTAGATTTCTCAGAATGTTGTTAAATTGAAATATTTTTGGTGTATTATCAATTAATTTATGACTGATAAATATATTACTAGACGGATTTGTGAATTCCAATTCACCTGATTTATTAGTTAGTACCATTGTTCTAGCAGAAAGGTTTTTATATTTCAACGGAACATATTTTGTTTGAAACGCATCTGTTCTGTCTGTAATTAATAATCGTAAACATTCTGAAGCTTTATTACGGAAAACTTCTATGGATGTCACCTTTAAATTCTCAGATATTAAAATATTATTTTTTATCGAATTACCTAATACTATAGTTTTATTATCAAAGAATAAAGATTTCCCATCATCATCCACTGTTGCTAAAGCAAATTTAGTTGCATTTTTTACACAATATTCATCAATTTTCAATTTTGAATTCATCATATCAATTTTGAGTAAACGTAAACCATTATTTGCATCAGTACTTATGTTATCGCTAAATGTTGATCGAAAACTATCGAATATTTTTACTTTTTTGTCAACAGATATTAAAGAATTGAGATTTTCCACATAAATGTTTTGGTTTCTAATCCATATAATAAAGAGAATAAGACCAATGATTACTAACACTAGAAAAAGTAAATAAACAGGATGAATATGTTTGTTATTTACATTTTCCATATTTATGTTTTCATTAGAATTAGGAAAATAAGAGTTACTTTTTTTTTATAAAAAAATTAGCGGTTTATTTAGTTAGTAATTAACTTTCGGGATATAATGAAACCTTTTTATTTAAAAAAAAAATTTTCATTACATTTGATTGGACCCTTTATTATTAATCTTAAAATAAATAGACAAAAAAAAAGAATAAGAATAATTAAAGTTTAATGAAACAAGAAATCAGAAAAGTAGAAATTTTAATTGTTTATTAATAAATGACTTTATTTATAACTTTTCTTCGATTTTTAGGACTAAATTCTCATGACTATAAAGAACAAAACAGGTTCCATTTCTACTCACTACGATCGGATGGAAAATGAGAATCAAGAAGAACGTTCCATGAGCAAAAAAAATTGTAATTTGCACTCGCAACACTTATAGAGTTGTAGCGTTAAGTTGTAAAAGTGTTGCCATTGTGTTGTAGAAACTGAAACAAGCATAAACATAAGATTTTCTAAATGTGGACATGTTATGTAGAAAAATGGTACTTAGACACCATGTGTTGAAAAGAAGTTGTAATTTGACCCCACCAGAGGCGGTAATTGCATGATTAATCTTGAATAATTTTCATTCAAATTGTCAACTTCGTTACTTTTTTTTGCTTTTGATAAAAACTGTTTACACGTTTCAAAACAAGATCTCGTTAAAAATTCTCTTCGTGAACTGGTACCGTTTCTCGTTAATGGACGAATTCGCTGCTCGTTTTTATTTAATAAACACGTATTAAGTAATATCATGCTTAAACTGGTACTATATTTACGTTCGTATAATGTTAAAATGTTTGAAAAATTTATTGTTGCTGCTAACATACCACTCAATTTTGCAACTTCGTGAATACATGTTGCACAAAACAGATTTTTAAATCCACCAAATTTGTCACTGTTTACTACATCTGTCCATTCTTTAATGTGACAAACTACTCTTTCAGATCCATCTAATGGTATTAGTATTACAAATTTCTTACATAATCTGCAGTCAATAATGTCACCCAAAGTATTAAAAATATTCAAATCTTTCTTTAAACAAAATAGATCATTTGAATTCAGTTCGTCTCTTTCAAAACAAAATCTATATGTCGAGAATGTAATATCTAGTTCATTTGGTATTGTTGTCACCTTGTGGCTATCTAAAGCTGTCTGAGATGAATCCTTACACGTCATTTTTACTATTGGAACGTCAATAGCATCACCTGGTGACACATTATAGAAATTTTTCTTGACTTGTCTAAATTTCAGATTGTAACAGTGATCATATTTTTTCCCATATTTTTTGCGATGTTTTATAAATTTCTTTTGCCACGGTACCTCTTCTGAACGATTGTATGAATTCAGTAAAAGCTTAATTTCGTTCATAACGGTAAAATTTATATTTTAATAAATGTATGTTTTATCATGAAATGTGTTTTTTTTTTATCCACAGATCATTTATTCAGTTTATTTTAATTAAATAAATACTAAATAAATAAATAAATAAATCTTATGCATTATTTATTATTTACTGTAGCATAGTGAAGCAGGACAATTGAGCCCACCCCCCCCAAAAAACCTAAGCTCATCAAAACACCGGTTTGACCATAGATCACCAGATATTGTAGGACATTGGTCACAATGGGAGACGAGGAGACTGGACCAATACAGAGGGTCCCTTTGCCAACACAGAGGTGTTCAGCGCCACCAGTGGCGGAATACAACACTAGGAGGAAAAAAATGAGAAAAATGTCAAAAATTCGTTGAAAAATAAAAGTTCACAGAAAAATCTAAGATTACACAGACAAATGTCAGGAACACAAGAAAAATACAAGATTTGAAATTAACAATCAATTGGAATAAATAACAGCAAATTTCCGGCGTCGTCAAGGCGGTTAGGCCCGTCGTCACGCGCGTCGTCACGCGCGTCACAGCCTAGCAACCGGTGCCCGATTTATTCATGACAGATGAATAAATCCACCTCAAAACCTATTAATGTCTAGCAAATGTGATTTATTAACACTAAATACGAATTAAACCTTTAAAAAGAGCGGGAGCGGCCATAAACCACCAAAACAACAAACAAACGGCCAGCCAATCCCAAGGCTCGACAGCCATGTAAAATAAAATACAATAATTTGAACCAAAATCGAATTTGAATAGGGCGGACAATTGAATCCAGCCCAAAAACTATTAATAAATACTCAAAGGAATTTAATAAATTAATGGCGAATTAATTTCTCTTTGTCAACATGGCGCCCAGGCTATTGCTCAACATTCGGGTTTCAGAGCGCTAGCCTCGAACCCACACACCAAGTTTCAAACAACTGGCAAATAGTAGTAAGCGATTTTAACGAGATCTTGAATTTTTTGCCCAATATTAAAAACAATTCGTGATATTTGCAGGGAAACCCACATCAGGAGTAAAAGCAGCATTAAGGGACATTCAAAGAAGGCATATTGATTGCAGGTAAGTTTAATAATGCTTATGAATAAGTTTATCTGTTCCCAAATCATTTCTTCCATCTCTGTTGATTGCAACAATTGTAGCAAGGTCACGAAAACCTTGAAAAGATGTCAGCTATGACAGCTTTGATTAAAAATCTGATCTTTTCATTTTCTGTCATAAATAAATTACCACATGATAAAACTTCTTTCATTTTATCATATTTATTTATACCTTCGGTATTTTTAATTTAGATTTATTTAAAATTTCTTTTTTTTTTATCATTCTTATTATTAAAAAAATGACTACCGTGAATTCAACTAACAACCACTTACTAGCAAATTTTGCAAAATCGGCTGTTTGTATAAATGCAGCTTGCGTTTTAAGTCATAAACTGGCAGAAGTAGATAAAAATAATTTTGGTAAACAATACACAAACGCGAATGCGCATAACACTAACATATTTCCTCGAATTTGTGCCAACTGTTTGGCTATTAAATTCGGTTTATATGAAACGATGAATAGAACAACAACCAGTTTTATGAATTGCATTATGAATAAAACACAAGGATCGGACAGTGTTCGCAGAAACGAAGGCCCTTATTTATGCGCCTTCAAATCCGTCGAAAATATAATTGAAGACGACAATATAGTTTTTCCTAAAGATTGTTTGATTTTATCTTCGGGACAAATTCTAACTGACATTTTAATGAGCGATGCTAATAATTTATACAATACGAGTAAATCTATTCCTAAACTATGTATTGATAGATATACTCCTAACCAAGACTTTGTTAATGAAGTATATCCTATTGAAAATGAGTTGAAAGTAATGAAAAAAGCTCATAAAGCAGCAATTGGGAAAGTACACTTCGATTTTGAAGAATGTAAAAAAGAGCAAGAAAACGATAAAACACGGAAATCTTTGAATGATTTAAAGGAACAAATGGGAAAGATGGAAAAAGAAATTGAATCGATCAGGAAAAATAGTTTGAACCATCTGGAAAACGAGAAGACACAGGCAATGGAAAATCTAAACGAGGGTGGTACAGAAAATCCAGTATATAAAACGTTTCGTAAAGAAATTAATGTTGAATACGGAGAGAAATCAAGTGTAATCAATTTTCAGTATGACGAGCAGTTAAGACAAAAAGCTAACGAAATAGAAGAAAAGAATTTTAATGATTTAAAAGATGAATTAATAAAAACAACTAACACATTAACTGCTGTTAGAAATGAGAATATTAGCAAGTTGGATACAGAACATAAACAGGAGAAGGAACAACTTGACAACACTTACTCGACTGCCCTCAAAGAAAACACAACCCCAATAATTGATTTCTATATTTTAAATCCGTACATCTTCTCATATTTCAAGCACTTACACGATCGGTTTACATCGTATACAAAAACCGACCGAGAATTTAAAAGACTGGAACAAATACTTTGCGACGACAATGACGCTTCAACCAATTCGTTTCTGGAAGCAACTTATGAGGTCGATTTGTTGTTGATCAGCAATTTGATTAACCCTACGGCAGCTTTGTCACATTACATAAAATCGGCAGAGAATATCGTGTTATCGGACGATAAATCGATTTGGTTGGAATGGCGTCACGCTGATAGCGAATTTGCCGTAGTAGCTGAATTATTTAATTTAGATGAGAACTTACACGCAGATATTAAGTTCACGCAAGCAGATTTTAAAACCCCTTGTGACAAAACAAAAATTCAATGCTTAAATGCAGAAAAACTCCAACATTTTAATTCTTTGATGTTCTCTTACGTCGCCGGAATGCGGCAATTCATCGTAAATAGACAAATGGGGTTTGTTAAATATTACGAGGAGAAAAGACGAATGGACGGTATTTATTCCGCGAGCGGTTTACACGTCGCTAGCTATTGCGTTCCGTCGATTATTCAAAACAACGGAGCCGTATACCGACAATACGCAAGCAACGTTCGATGGATCGAAAGTTTGGGACTCGTTTCGACCTCGGATATATGTCGCGGCGATGTTTTGGTCATCGATGAAACGGTTAATCTGGTCGATTTTGTAAGGGCTAAGATGAACAATTACGAAAATGCGTTAAATTATGCGATGCCGAATCTGGACGATACTCTCACAAAGAGCGGTGATGCGTTAAGCTATCAGTATGAAAACAGACGCGCTTATAGACCCAAAATGTGCCTGTACACACCGCTCTAAAATTGATCAAACTGCTTCTCAAATGCTGGTTAATAACACCATCACACGAAAACACTAGTGAATTGAAAACTAATTTCGTTTTATACTATTTATTTCTCGTTTTAATTTATTTAAAATTTCTTTTTTTTTATCATTCTTATTATTAAAAAAATGACTACCGTGAATTCAACTAACAATCACTTACTAGCAAATTTTGCAAAATCGGCTGTTTGTATCAATGCAGCTTGCGTTTTAAGTCATAAACTGGCAGAAGTGGATAAAAATAATTTTGGTAAACAATACACAAACGCGAATGTTCCTAACACTAACATATTTCCTCGAATTTGTGCCAACTGTTTGGCTATTAAATTCGGTTTATATGAAACGATGAATAGAACAACAACCAGTTTTATGAATTGCATTATGAATAAAACGCAAGGATCGGACAGTGTTCGCAGAAACGAAGGCCCTTATTTATGCGCTTTCAAGTCCGTCGAAAATATAATTGAAGACGACAATGTGGTTTTTCCTAAGGATTGCTTAATTTTATCTTCAGGACAAATTCTAACCGACATGTTAATGAGCGATGCTAATAATTTATACAATACGAGTAAGTCGATTCCTAAACTGCACGTCAAGTGGTACGATCCTAAACCCGAATTAGCCGCGAAAATGGATCAGTTATATAACGATATGAAAATAGAACAAAACTCGTATAATACAAAAGTCGAGGAAGCAAAACAAAAACTAAAAAGAGAAATAAAACTAGCAAAACACAATGAAATAATTAGGCGTAGAAATGAAAGTAAAGATGATATTGGTGAATCGAGACCTGAAATTGTAGAAAATATAACTGAAGAAACTAATGAAATGATAGATGAACTCAAAAAAACTTATCGTTTACACCGGACTGAATTGGAGTTAAAACGTGATGAACCAGATTTCACTGATTTATTGAATAAATTAACTGCGGATTATACTAATGGTTGTAATAAAATCATATTTGACCAAGATCATAAATTAAAGGATGCACTTGACGGTTTTTATAAATTGCAAGAAGAAATAGAACATACATTAATGGAAACAAATAAATCATTAATCGATGATACAGAGAACAATATGCAAGAATTATCGGCAGATTTTGAAAAAAAAATGGAAGATTTTGAAACAAAATGCAGTGCTATGTTTAAAGATAACATAATCGAGTTAGTTACTTCGTATATCTTAAATCCGTACATCTTCTCATATTTCAAGCACTTACACGATCGGTTTACATCATATACAAAAACCGACCGAGAATTTAAAAGACTGGAACAAATACTTTGCGACGACAATGACGCTTCAACCAGTTCGTTTCTGGAAGCGACTTATGAGGTCGATTTATTGTTAATCAGCAATTTGATTAACCCCACGGCAGCTCTGTCACATTACATAAAATCAGCAGAGAATATCGTGTTATCGGACAATAAAACAATTTCGTTAGTATGTCATCAGGAGATAAGAAATTCTGCTGTTGAAGCGGAATTAGCTAATTTAAATGAGAACTTATACGCACAAATTGAGTTCACAAAAACAGATTTTAAAACCCCTTGTGACAAAACAAAAATTCAATGCTTAAATGCAGAAAAACTTCAACATTTTAATTCTTTGATGTTCTCTTACGTCGCCGGAATGCGGCAATTCATCGTAAATAGACAAATGGGGTTTGTTAAATATTACGAGGATAAAAGACGAATAAACGGTATTTATTCCGCGAGCGGTTTACACGTCGCTAGCTATTGCATTCCATCTATAATTGAAAACAACTTGGTCGTAAACCGACAATACGCAAGCAACGTTCGATGGATCGAAAGTTTGGGACTCGTTTCGACCTCGGATATATGCCGCGGCGACGTTTTGGTCATCGATGAAACGGTTAATCTGGTCGATTTTGTAAGAGCTAAGATGACCAATTACGAAAATGCGTTAAATTATGCGATGCCGAATCTGGACGATACTCTTACAAAGAGCGGTACGTTAGGCTATCAGTATGAGAACAGACGCGCTTATAGACCCAAAATGTGCCTGTACGCACCGCTCTAAAATCAATCAAACTGTTTCCCAAACGCTGGTTAATAACACCATCACACGAAAGCACTGAATTGAAAACTAATTTCATTTTAT
>JAQIXU010002966.1:0-10334 GCA_034701245.1 Strigamia transsilvanica
AGCATAAATCTGGTATATTATTTAGCTCTAGCTTTATATACCTGGCCAGCAACTGCAACAACCACGAGACTTGCTGTTTAAAAGAAAACACTAGGACAGCATTGCCGCACTGTGGCAAATATGTGAAGTTGTGCCGCATTACCCACAATGTCATGTAGATGTAACATAACTTAGAAAAGGTATGAACATTTTTTTATTCCAAATTATTCTAATTTGTGATAATATTGATAATTCTGATAATATTATCCTTGCTACAACTCCAGGTGTCAATGAAGTCAGCAGCGCCGCCTGTTGCACAAAATTTGCGCAAGGTCAGAGCCATTTGTTTGGTCACATCACGGATACGAATGTTGCAAGCCAAAGGAATCAGAAGGTGACAAACACGTACCATAATTAAACTAATGCAAACAAAAATTGTTACAAACAAACAACAGGTAGGAACGCACAATTTGCGGATATTTTTGTAGTGCGCATTAAATGTGAAATTCACGATTTGTTTTTTTTTGCCTCAGGGGTGTGGAGCAGCCCTGAACTCATCTTGATCTTGATACATTTGTTGGGTAAGTGAAAATTATTGCAATTACCATTAAAACATGGTTGTGATGGGTGTCGGACACTACAGTTCCAGAATCCTGGTCATTTTAAAATCTCGGTTTTCCTAAACGAAATAAGAAGTTTCCTAGACGAGATCTCAAACGAGACTGAGAAAAATAACGAGATTTTTGATTAGTTGGTTGATTGTGCAAAAAAACAAATTTATTTTGTAAATTTGTCGCTTTATTCTTATACTTTCATGCTTGGAATTTATCAATTACTAATTATTTCACAAATCCGAGAGAGAGGAATAAACACATGAGAAACAAGTTCGATTTTTGAGAAAAAGAAATCAATTTAAATTTTAAATTCAACGAATTTCGTAGATTTTTTTTATAATCTCGGTAAACCTCGTTTTTGGTTTTTTCTCGGAATGGAATCTCGTTTTGCCAAGATCGAGAATTCGAGATTCAAAAATGGTTATGATTCATTTGCAACAGATTACAACTTAGGAAATTCCTTTTATTTCCAGTGTGAATTCTTCAAACAGCTTGCAGTCTAAATCCATTACAGGGAGTTTTCCTTATGAGTTCCACGAATTAGATATCAGTTTTAATAAATTAGCTCAAATACCCAAGTTCCTAGATGGCATTGATGAATTAATTAAGTATGATCTCAGTCATAATAACCTCGGCACCGTTGCAAGAAGTGATTTCAACAAAACATTCAAGCTAGAGCAACTCAACTTATCACATAATCAGTTGAGTTTATTACCAGAAGATTTGTTACTGGATTTACGAGATTTACAAGTACTAGACTTATCCCACAACTCCATCTCGTCTACACCCGAAACATTCTTGCATGGAAACTTATTTTTAAGCAATTTGACATAAGCGGAAATCAAATCTACCGCATACCCAAAATACTTTTTATAAATTCGTTATCACTTGTGGCGTTCAATTTCAGCCACAACACAATTCAAACATTCAGTTTAGATACTAGTAATTTAAAACAACTGCAAGTCGTAAGGCTTGAATCGAATAATATAACTTCTGTTGGTTTCAAAGGCCTGACCAACAATAAAGATATGAAAGAAATTATATTGGCTAATAATTCGTTAAGTGACATTGGTGATCTTTTCAAATATTATAATTCTCCCATTTACTTTAAGTTGGATCTAAGTAACAATAATTTTACAGCACTTTTTCTACCTGTGACAGTCTACATACTAAATGCTAAAACACTTGATATTTCAAATAACGGATTTCTAAATGTTGCTTGGGTACGTGTGTTGGGTGCTTGGCATCCAACCAACTGTCCATCCGGATGTTACTGTAGTGTTGATGATATTGAAACCTTTTCGTATGTGCTGATTGTATGCAGTAATTCCAATTTGACTCATTTCCCACAAACACAGTCGTATGGTCCATTTTCTCATTACCAGAAAAACATGATCCAATATGGTCTCAAATTACAAGCTTAGACCTCTCGTGCAACCAGTTAAAATCACTAAAAAGTATGCCCGTATTAGCAAACTTGACTACTCTTTACTTAAATGACAACTTCCTTACTGCATTTGATGCAACAATTTTGAGTTTTTCTCAGTAAAATCCCCACTTTTTCATGAAAAATACGAATGGTTTTGCGTAAAAGAAATAACAAAGTATAATTTCACAGACATTGATCCAATTTGTAAAAAATTCAATTTGTTCTGGCTTTTATTACCAGTTATAACGCTTGTAATTTTCCTAAGTGCCATTGTCGTATTCTTCAACAAGCACAGGTCAGAAATTGTGTACTACATGTTTTCGAAAGGAATATGTTTGAAGTTTGTGTCCGAGGAAGACGTCGATGCCGACAAAGTGTACGACACATTCGTATCGTACAGTAACGAGGACGAAGATTGGGTCATGGACTTTCTCGTCTGGAAACGGCCGTCCCATCGTACAAACTGTATCTACACAACCGAGACTGGTCAGTGGGCGAATTCATAACTGATCAAATAATCATATCAGTCGAAAGCAGCAGGCGGACCATCATTGTGTTGACTGACAATCGTCAGTCAACACGATGATGGTCTTGCCTGCTGCTTTAAACAGCCTATGGAGTCGGTTGGAGTTCGACATCGCTTACCAACTGGGACTTAGAGATCGAGTTCGACGTGTGATCGCAATTGTGCCAAATGAAGTTCCTGACCTGTCAAAGGTCGACCAGGAATTCAAATCATTCATAACGTTGACGATGTACGTTGAAGCAAAAAAACCTTACTTCTGGAGAAATTTACGTGCATCCATGCCCAGAACAAAAAACACTTGTGTCCGAGCAGTCAAAAGACAATCAGTTTATCTGAACGCTTCATTCACTGCAAACTCAGACTCATTTCAATGATATATGATACTCAAAGTACTTGTAAGGCGCGATCTCTAAATTACGTAAGAAGAGAGTTTTGATTTGTATATTTTTTAATGTTGGATGTTGTAAGGATGTAACTCGAAACGTATCAATTTATATTGTATTGCAAATTCGAATTATCTATTATTGTTTACCTCATTATATTATGGTACTGTCGGGTTTCTTTATTTGTTTTGTCAAGGCTGTAGTTTGTTTGTCTGTACTGGACTACCATAGTTATTGTTTTTAGTTTTTCTTTTTATCACTAGAGTATGTGATGCACTTTGTATTTTATTTTTTTGAAGGTTCAATTTTGATGTAAAATTTTTTTAAAAATATGTTTAAAGAATTGTAAAATTTATTATTAAGGTTTATTGGTTTTTATTAAATATTATTAGGTTTTATTGCGTTTTATTAGGTTTTATTGCGTTTTATTAAGTTTTGTTCAATTTTATTAACTCTTTTTGCATTTTATTCCTTTTTATTAATTTTTGTCTGTTTTTATTGATTTTTATTAATTTTTGTCTGTTTTTATTGGTTTTTATTAATTTTTGTCACTTTTTATTGTTTTTTTCATATTTGTCAATTCTTATAAATTTTTATTACATTTCATAAACTTTTACTGATTTCTATTAAATTCTGTTTATTTATATTACATTTTATTTGTTTTTATTACATTTTATTCAATTACATTACATTTTATTCATTTAGATTACATTTTATTGATATCTATTAAATTGTATTGATTCTTATTACAGTTTTCTGAGTTTTTGAGGAGATTTTGAATTTTTTTTGGATTTTTGGTGTTTGATTTTGTGATTTTTGAAGGGAATTGTGATATTTCACTAAAGTTTTTAATTTTTTGGGTGAAATTTTTAATTTTTTACATGGAATTTTGGTTTTATATGTGGAAATTTTGATATTTTTGGGGAAAATGTTTAATTTTTATGGATTTCTTGGTATTTGACCTACTGGTACGTCACCATAGTGTACTCTACTAACTTAAAAAGATTGGAAACCTCTGTATGAAAAAATAAAATAATTTATTTAATGGATATTTTGGATATACATGTAATTCGAGAATGTATAAACACTAACTTGTAAAATAAAATTGACTATACTTTTTTGCACATAGTCTATCATTTAATACAAGTATGAAGATAAAAGTATTTTTAAAAATTAAAATTAAGATTTTGTCCAGAGAGAAGCTGATATTTTTCAGTAGGAAACTTCAATCGAAATTGACTCAATGATTCCTCTTGTTGAGACGGGATGCTAGCTTCATATTTTTCCACATAAATTTACACAATTAAAAGCAATAATAGTAATAATTCATTTACAAAAATCAATAGTGAAATCTGAATTCTTCTTGCAAGAATAGGAGAAAGATAATAGTTTTTTCACATGTATCTTCAAATGTTTTTTCACATGTTTTTTCTCACATGTTTTTATTTCTTTTTCATAATGACAAAATCCGGAAATAATAATTTAAAAAGCAATGTTAAAAAAAGAAATATTTTATAATTGTAAAAAATTTAGAAATAATTTTTTAAAAAATTAAAATAATGTAAAATAATGTAAAAAAAAAAAAAAAGTTTGTAATTTGCAAAATATGTAAAGAAATGAATAAAAAATGTAAAAAACGAAAAAATGAAAATAATATAAAAAAAATTCTATTTTTCTAATAAACAATACTTTTATTTTCTCAATTTTCTTGTATTCGATGATTATTTGTGATTTAATAAACTTTTTTAAATTAAATACTACATTGATTTTCATTTTTATGCAACTTTTACCTGTATTTCGCTTTTTCCTGGTGTTCGTTGTTCGTTTCTTGCTCGACCTGGGCCCTAATTCGAACAAAACGAACGAATTTAAATGTTAAATTCGCTCGAGCGCTCAACCGCCGTATCAACTCCGCCGTTATTTTTCCGTTTTTTCGGGTTTTCGAGAGAACCGAGTTTTAAATGCTCCGATGCTTCCGCTTATCGACTCGATGTTCTGGATTCCTCGTTTTGTGAGTTTAGGCCTCTTTTATATATTTTAGACCATGACAATATACATTTATCTTCCCCATCGCTTGTGTGGCCGCAATGATTGGTTTTCGCCGGCATTTATCGCTTGTTCCGCGAATATTTTCGCGATTTTCATCGGTTATCATCTTTTTTCGCCTGATGCGCCGATATACGTCGGAATAACGTTCCGAGGGACGTCGGTATAACGTTCGGTATGTGTTGGGTACATAAGGGCCACAATAACAGCAGCATTGCATCTCGCATTGCATCGCCAACCATACAGTACCAGTTGTATTCAAACACTAGGCGCATACATCCGTCCATCGACAACATGCCGCACAGGAAAGCACTACCGAGTCTCGAAGAAATGTCTTTACTTGTGTTTACCAACAATTTCCACACGATGCAGGACAAATTAGTGCACCAACCACCCATGATTATTGATAACGTCTTCGAAAAACTGTGTCAGCAATGTAAATCCAAGTCTTTGTCGTCAGAAATTTTCATTCGTCCCGACACCGAATCATTGCACTGTTTGGACAAGTTCGATTTGCCTATTGAACATCTATTGGATCAAATCGGCCGCGTATGCACGAACCTTGTGAGTTTAAACTTGTCAGGTGCAATCGA
This sequence comes from Strigamia transsilvanica, assembly GCA_034701245.1. Lineage (NCBI taxonomy): Eukaryota > Metazoa > Arthropoda > Chilopoda > Geophilomorpha > Linotaeniidae > Strigamia > Strigamia transsilvanica. The sequence continues at coordinate 5,571 of JAQIXU010002966.1, forward strand.
GTTCATTCACATAGTCAAAGTGCTGAAACACTTGCCACGACTTCGACGATTGAAATTGGCGAGAAATTGGCGGGAATTCAACGTGCGTGAAATCGTGAAGAATTCTCCCCAATTAACGCACCTTGGTCTGTCGGAATGCGATAATGTTCGTGAGATTCATTTGTTAAGTGCTTGCCCGAGACTGGTGCAGTTGGATATCTGCGGAACCAGAGCCACTGTCGAAAGTTGTCTTTCCCTTATGCAAAACCTACCAGCTTTGAAAGTTTTCAAAACTGACAATTGGGACGAGATATTTCACGAGCTGAAGCAACAGTTCGAATTAAACGGAACAGTGCGCATTTGCTCGGATTCAATCGAACATCCATCAATGACGATAACAAATAGCGAAGATATCGACATCGCGGTCGCCAGTTTTCCTCGCCTGCGCAGCTTAACTATTTCCGGGAGAGAGAAATTTTGTTATTTGGATATTTTCTTGGAACACGCGATAATGCGACGATTGACTCATTTAACTCTGGATTATATCTTCGGAATCGATATTTCGCTTATCGGTCGCTTTTGCCCTATGTTAGAGTGTTTGAAAATGCTAGATTTTCAAATGAGGTTTTTCAATGCTGCAGATTCGAGTGAGTATATTCCGCTTAAGAACTTACGCATACTACATATAAAGAGTATTTTTAACTTCCAGTCAGAATTACAAATAACGACGTTATTGTTAAAATGTCCGAATGTGGAAAAGCTACACCTCGATTGCATTGATGTATTTAATGACGATGTGGTTGCACAACTTGTAAGCTCAAATGCACTTAGGAATTTAAAAATGTTAATCCTTCGACACTGCGATTGGAAGACACATGGTATTTTACAGTTTGGATTAGATTGTATTACTTTAAAGGGGATCATGGATTTGGTGAAAATGGGTAGTCCTTTGAGTGTGTTAGACAGTGTTGCTAGTGTTGATCATTCAGCCAAATGTGTGATTGACAATTACGTTAGGCAGAACAACTTAGATATTAAAATTAGCATAATTTGAAATTTGTGGTTTGTGAATTTTTTTATTTAATTTTTTTTATTTTCATTATTCATGACACATTCTATTCTAACTGTGGGCAATGATTTTGGTGGGGTCTATGCCTTGCGGCACCAAGAGCTCGCAGGACCTCGCCACCAGCACTTGCCAGCACTCTGACAGGAGGTGCCCACAAATTTGTAAAAATTCCTCAATTTAAGAAACGAAAATAAATTAAACAATTGAAAAAGTCAACAAAAATTAAATTTATTTTTTCGAAAATCCAAGTAAACTTTAATTTTTATTAGGTAAATAATGTGTAAATAATGTACAAAAATTGTATGTTTTAAAATGAATTTACAGTAATTGAAATTTTTTTTATCCAACACCTGCCAGCAGGTAAAAGAAATGGTATTATTACAATAGATTTAATACTCCAGTTGCTTTCAGTTTTTCTTTAGTGGCAGTTTATTTATGTCTTGGTTTCTTTCCAATTGGAGATTGGTAATTCACCTCCTTGCATCCTCTCTTCCTCTCTACAGTATTAAACAATAATTAAAATAAATTAATATTTAAAAAAAAAAATTTATAATACCGTTTATAACTTTGAAAGATTCGTGCGAATCAATTTCATTATTTTCTTCATTTGTTTCCTCTTCAACCGAATGAATTTCCATTTCTTTTTCTTCTACTATTTCATTATCTGACAAGATTTGTTTTACGATCGCCGTTTTCCACATAAAACTGTAGTAATGTACTTGGATAAAGTGCATTGATAAAACTTCTACTATAAATGCCTCGCAACACTAACAACAAAGTTTACTTACAGGTAAAAGCCTTCCATTCAGAATTACTGTGATCCCTCTGCGCATTCTTGCAATATCGAGAACTCGCTTTGACATTAGACTACCTATATCTTGATCTAGCAATTCCATTTGAAATTTAGCTAAATCGGGTGAAAAAGTTATGCAGGTAAAATCATTCTCCGTTGAACCACGCATCTCTGGAGGACCTTGTTTGGTCATGTTGTCTGTCCATGTCTATTGTGGAAATAATAAAAATGTTAATTTTATTACAAATACTTTAACTTTAAACCAAAATCCGTCTTTCTGAGAAGAGGTTTCGACTGTGAATGCCGTGCTAAATGCATTACATAGTCTGGCTCCGTGGCCATCTAAACAAAATAATTCATATACCGATATTAATTATTCATTTTAAACGTTTTTATTTGGTTTAAAGCTTACCAGTCTTCTGATCAGTTGATGTAGGAAAGTGGCCAAAATGAATAGTAGGAATCCATGAGGGTTCATTTGGATGACGAACTACTGGTACACCGTTTCCATTGTTTTGAACGCTGATGTAATTATTCTTTCTGTATAAATAATAAGTGTATAAAAATCATGAGAAAAAAAAAGAAATTCCATGGCAACTTACGCGTCGATAACAACTTCAATACAATCCGTGGTCTCGTCGCGCAACTTCAAGATCGACTGAAGTCTGTGCAGCGAATCTTGTCAAAAATTTCGATATACTCGTAATACAAAAAACTGTAAACATTTCACGCCATTTAAAAATATTTCTGGCGATGTGGGCGGTTTTTTCCAAGCACTTAATAATTGTCTAAAGAACCGCTTTTTGGTCGATGTTTATGTTCTTCCGATTCCCAAAGCGAATGTGGCGAAAATAGCAAACGTCGTATCAAAAAATGCTTATTGCAAAGGTGTTTTTTCGTCTTACTTGTTTTTAAATTTTTATCTATTTCGTATTTTTTTTTTAACTCGTAAAAAATGTCGTTTTAATTTTTAAATTTAATTTTTTTAGAAAGAGTTGGAGATTCGTCAATTTCCAGTTGTTTTTGATTCCATTATTCAGTGTGAAACGTTACAATTTGCGATGATGTGAGTTTTTTCTTTCATTTACACGTACAAAATCTCGTATTTTAACGAACGAATGTTATTTTCATCAGGGAAATTGTTGCTCAAATGGACTTATCGTGCAATTTAAATCCGAGGATCATGATGGATTATTGGATGCTAGTGTGCACTTACTTAGAAACCGGAAATTAGGATTTGAAACGAGTTAAAAACTAAAATAAAAAAATTGCATTTACAAGCTAAATATCATAAATATATTTTTAATAGGTATCATTGGACGCAATTACTAACCTGGTTTGTAGAAGAAACATTCCAGACGATTTAATCTGGCAAGAATATTTATATAAATGTTTGAGAGCTTATTTTGAACTTGTGTTCACCGGACAACTCGGAGACAACAGGTATTAGATCGAATTTCCGTCTACAATTGTTTTCCTAACGAAATATTTCAACTTGAGCCATAGAGCGGCCCTAGAAACAAGTTTTTCTACATGTATAGAGAGCGTATTTAAGAGAAAAGAGTATAAAAACATTATTACTTGAATCTCATCTCATTATTCCAGTTTTGTGAAATGTTTTTACGACTATTAATGAAATAGCGTACAAATCTACGTACAAATATACGTATAACGTATATACGTCGGAATAACGGAAAACTAGAGGTATTTTAGATGGAGAAGGGTCAGTAAAATTTTTGTAAAGGGGTTAAAGTTTTGAAAAATTTTGCTGCAATCCTATTGACAAAAGTAGACTATTTGTATTGAATTTTAAAAATATAGAATTCAGTTTTTTGGGATGTAAAATAATAGTATTTGTAATAAATGTTTTTCCATAAGTTTTTTTTACCTGTTTCTGTCCGTAGGAAAGGCGAAAAATGATAATTCAGGATTTTTTCCCCGTGAATTGCTGCAGTTGAACGCAGAACCCCAGTCAGTGTGGGTATTACATCTGGTTTTATCGAATTTTTCATTAGTAGAGGAAGCCATTCTGTTTGAATTCTCAAAAAAATCCACCAAAAAAGAGCCACACTGCTTTAAACTACGTGAAGTACCGTGTTTACCGTCGCGAGCGCTGCGAGCGCACAGCTTGAGGACGCATCAAAACAGATTTCCGGCTTTTTCGCTTCTGTTACCGTGTACTACACAAATCAACTGGAACTAGAAATAGTATCAACGATATTCCATAACAGTTGAGAATGGAAACACGATGCGGTTTGAGGAAAACCTGATTTCGCAAATTATTCCTGCACGGATAATATTTTCAGAATTGTCAATATTATCACAAGTTAGAATAATTTGGAAGAAAAAAAATTTCCATACCTTTTCTAAGTTATGTTACATGAGAATCAGAAACAACTTCACATTGTGGGTTACCTTGACTCTGCACAACTTCACGTATTTGCCACAGTGTGGCAATGCTGCCTTAGTGTTTTCGGTGTTTTCGTTTATACAGCAAGTCTCGTGGGTGTTGCAGTTGCTGGCCAGGTATATAAAGCTAGAGCTAAATAATATACCAGATTTATGCTAATAGCCCCCAGTATGATGTTTGTGTTTTGGCACGTTTTAGAGCCACAAACACAAACACTAAACTGAAAACAAGACACTTTAAAAGCACCTATTAAAACTTAATGACGGTATACAGTGGCGTACATAGGACTTTGCCGCCCGGGGCGGTCCCTGAGTTTGCCCCCCCTTTTCATACTTTTCATACTTTTCATACTCATTTAACATACTAAAATAACAAATTTATTTTTCTGCAGGTTAGATACTGAAGTGCATTTTTTTTTTTAAAAAATGGATAACCGAGAAGAAAATCTGAAATCTGCATGTGACCACATCAGACAAACTATAGACAAATATTCGAAATCAAGTCCCAGTTTAC